>JAODKN010000008.1:21516441-21539328 GCA_026774425.1 Petrocephalus zakoni | reverse complement strand
TGTTATCATGGTTCTCATATTTAAACATAATTTTCCACCTCATTCTTATTTTATTTGGAACAACGAGAACATTCTTTACAAACACTTTAAAAACAATATCCTATTGATCAATCAACTAATTAATGACAATGACCAGCTTTGTAACTGCTGAATTTCTTACTTCCTTTGGCATTCCAGTAAGCCCCAAAGAGTTCTCGATTGTCCTCGATGGCCGCACCTGATGGAGTAATCATGCTACTGCAGAGCTATTGCTCAGCTCGCCCTGTTGTCCCAAACTTAGACCCATTTGACTCTAGGGTAGGTAAAATGCGCCTTTCTACTTGTCCTAACAAAAATAGCAATGGAAAAATTGGTACTTTTTACACAAGACCTTACCTCTGTTCCAAAAATTGTTCCATGCTGGAATGGCATTGTGGAAAACACCCTGGAAGAAGGTGCGGTCTCTGTCATCAAAACTTTTACTAAGAAATAGGTGAAAGAAGTTGCATTTAAATTAATACATGAGATTTATCCATCTAAACAGTTTCTTTCTAAAAGGATTAAAGGTTGACACCAGTTGCTCTTTCTGTGAGCAGGACTGTGAAACAAGTGTACATTTATATTGGTCTTGCACTTGTTCTGGAAAATGTTGGTCTGACATGCTTGATATGATACCAGCTAATATATGTAGTAACTTTCAGTTTTCTTGCAAAGATGTCCTTTTTTGTAATTTTTGACTGCAATAAGGAAAATGCAGGTTTAGTTTTTGTGGTTAACTTGATTTTCATTTTCGATTAATTCTATATTCATAGATGTAATTACGATGAATCCAAACCCCTTTTTTCAGTTTTCAAAATAGACATCAGTATAAATCTGATTAAAATTTGCAAAAATAAAAAAGCAACCAGAACTATGTCTTTACTTGATGCTTTACTTTCGCTCCTTTGTAATGAAGTGAAGGTGATTGTCTTTGTTGACACACCACAGCACACAACAACAAAATGTGTCTTCTGCATTTAACCTATATGTGACACAACAGTGGGCAGCTATGTCAGCGCCCGAGGACAGTACGTTGCTCAGGGTACCTCAGTGGTACCTTGTTCGGGAATCGAACCAACTACCTTTTGATCAGAAAAATAAGGGAAAACGGTTTCTTGTAAATACTATTGTTATTATCCATTTGTATGTGTACCTGTGGCGTTTATGCATGGTGTTTTATAAATAGTCTGTAAAGTTCGATAAGCAAATTAAAAATAAATCAATTAGTATTAAAAAAAACTTTGTTTTGGAAGCGAGGAGACACGTGTACAGCAATGGCGAAAGGCAAGAAAACCGATTACTTTGTTTGGACCGATGACGAGGAATCGCTGCTCCTCAGAGTAACACATGATTACGAGACATGTACTGTATAGACTGGGAGTTCGAAATATGACATATTGCAGCAGTACCAATTTAATCCATTACTCATTTCCCGAAGAGGCAGGACGTTGTGGAAAGATCTACCCTCACAAGACTGATTAAATTTCAAAGTTAATATTGGCTTCAAAGTATGAAATACAGGCAAGCTGTCAATTCGGGGAGGAAAGCATTTAATATTTAATTATATTGCATATATGAGTGCACCGAACATATTTTACTTGGGAACAACTGCTAAAGATATCCATATATGTTTTACTGTATATAAATGACTTTTGATATAACTATCTGATTTTGTATTAAACCTTTCAGTCATTGGATTTAGGTAGTTGGTCACGGTGTGTTTAGTTCTCTAGTTCTGATATCCTAAAACTATATTCTCATAAATGAAGCAAAATTATATATAATCAGTATAATGTAATTCAATTGAAACAGAATCTGCTTCTTCCCTGTAATTTCCTTCATGTTAATATGTTCAAACAGCATTTTCATCAGATCAGTAGGGGGTGCAAGTGCACCGTCTCCACCCCCTGTAAAATCGTCTTTGGGGATGTACATAATTGTGCAGTCACTTATATTGTGGTTACGCGACATTGTGATATTGTGCTTGTGTATTAGTTTGTTTAGTGTTTTCAAAGGACATCAATGGATGGATACTCTGACTGTCAATTAGGGCATCTTCACCAAGCATACAGCGATAGTAACACGACGCCCGGCTCACTGGTAAACAATGTTGTAACCCAGAAAACTTCATGCATTCATAAGGCAGAAATTAGGCAGAAAACCAAGAATAAATATATTGATATTAGTAGATGTTACTGCTATGCATTAGACTGATAAAGAAATCTTTTTCTTTCTTCTGAGAGCTTATACTGCATTGCCCGCTGTTGTTCATGTGATTGTAACTGACTTTACCTTTTTGGAAAAAAATTACAAATTTATTTAAAGATTGTTCAATATAAATATTCAGAGTTTTATCAGAGGCTAAATTAAGTTAAAGTTATAACTTAATGAGTTTAAACAACTGATTGAATATAATCAGTTTCACAGAACATTTTAAGTACAAACAACTTGCCTTTAAGTGACTTTCACTTAATATTTGTACTTAACATGTTGTCACGCCGTGAGCGGGAAGAACGACCCATGGTTGCTGGCTGTAGGGTTTAGCCCCTTGGAGGGGCGTTTATTCAGGGAATACAGGTTAGAACGGACAAGCAAACAAGACATTCGCATAGACAAAACCGGACGCGGAAGACAGGACTGGGGCAGACTAAATACAGGAAACGCTAATCACCGGACACGAAACAGCTGAGGACGGGAGGATCTGCACGAGGGGAACGAGGGGGCGTGGCACACAGGAGGATCCACGGGCTGGGCATGACACATGTACAGTTATTTTGTCACATATGTTGATTTAACTTTTTTTTCCCAAAATTTTTAAGTAGAATCAACTTACAGTAACTGAGATTACAGTGTATATATTTGCATAAAAATCTGCAGTTATCCACATCATCATGTGTTATACATGTATTAGGAATTGTCTTCCTGTCAATACTGTGGACAAAATGACACGGGAAGGTCTATGCAAATTGATATTAACACGCAAAGTATTAAAACAGAAACATGATAAGATAATTTTATTACCTGAAAAACTTCAACTATTCAAATTGTTTCTCTACTAAAGTAAACATTGACCAATTAGAACACTACTTTAAAGTGGTAGAAGCTTTAATGATGGTCTGCAATAACAGTATAGCCTCCACTAATGTGCTGATAGATGTGCTTCAAGCTTAGCAGAACAGGAAAAGTTCCCCTGCTTCGAGAGAACTTCTAGTACTGCTGCTGACTGATAGTGCGGAACCTATTTGATGTAGTGTTTTGTTCCTTAATGCGATTCCATCTAATGTTTTATCCCACTGAGTAACATTTGTAATGTTCATCCCCGTAGGCAGCATGTCCAATTAACGCTCTGGTGGTATCACAGAAAATGATCTGCATATGCAGTATGTTTATCTAATATCTTCCTTAACCCGATTTGCGGCGCAGAGTAACGTGTACATTAATCTTCATGGTTTCTTTATGAAAAATGGCTGTGAAATGTTTTAATATTCGGCTACAGTTCTTTGACAGAGATAGTCAAAGTGGTTCTATACATGGATGGGAAGGAAAGTGTGCACACAATTCCTTTTCCTCGGTGAGGGGGAAATGAAATCAGTGAAAACTTGATCGCTTTGCATATGACTTTTGCAGCATGACTGCCTTGTACAGCGTCATGTCGTCAACGATGATGTGCAGATTGCATTTGTGTATTGTTTCATTACAAGTAAGCTGATATGTTAAAAGTTTGTTTCCATTTCTGAAGTAATTATTTGTTTAATCTGTATTTCGTGGTCACTCCAAGAGCAGCAGGAAATTACATCACTCGAGAAATTAGTGAGCTGGATGCGGAGAGATGAAGGGATTTAATTCATATTAAGTATTAAGTTGGTATATTAACATAGTGTATATCTGCACATGTCAAATATAAGCAAAGTGTTGATGATGTTTTTTTTATATCTTTTAGTTTCACCTTTTCTTGTCACTTCAGTAAACCTGTGAACAAGGACCCATCTGTCTCCAGAATGTTAGGACGGCATTTATCTCGATGTCGAGTTATATATGGCACATACACTGAGGATGGCACAATGTAAATTTAAAAATAAGTATTAGTTAATTAAAACATTCTCATTAATAATTAATAATTTCTCTGTGGGCTGATGTCCAAAATGCAATATATGGGGACATTTTTAGAGAATTCTCGATAATTTAAATGAAGTGGTTCAGTCTGAGTCAGTAATGCCACCCAGTAAATAAATCCATCCATCCATCCATCCATCCATCCATCCATCCATTTCTTACACTTGCTTGTCCTATTAAGGGCCACAGAGGTCCGGAGCCTATCCCAGAAGCTACAGGCACAAGCAAGAAATAACTCAGGACAGGGCACCAATCCATCACAGGCCAGACACCATTCCCCCCCCCACAGACACACACACACACAGTTTGCTAACACCAGAAGATGATAGCAGTAGACAAAGTATTGATGTCTATGTGAACATGAATGTCATCGTGCCTTTTCCGTCTTTTGACACAAGTTAGTGTCACTTTTTTGACCTCATTCTTGACCTTACTAAAGCATCAAGTTGTCCTTCTGTCTTCTCCTACTGGCAATAATGAAGTGTGCTCTAGTCCCCTTGCCTCACGTGCCCTCGCCCTTGCCTGACGTGCCCTCGCCCTTGCCTGACGTGCCCTCGCCCTTGTCTGACGTGCCCTCGCCCTTGCCTGACGTGCCCTCGCCCTTGCCTGACGTGCCCTCGCTCTTGCCTGACGTGCCCTCGCCCTTGCCTGACGTGCCCTCGCCCTTGCCTCATGTGCCCTCGCCCTTGCCTGACGTGCCCTCGCCCTTGCCTCATGTGCCCTCTCCCTTGCGTCACGTGCCTTCACGGACATTGCGGGGGGTGAACGGCAGCTTTCCGACACCTTCTGAAAAATGCTTCCATCACAGCAGCTTCATCAACATGCTCTGGATGTCACGTTCATAAACATCAGTACCTGTAGCTTTGACAGGCGGAGAGGTATGAACAGTGACCCTGAAAATGCTAAACCGATACCATTTGTAGAGAATAACATTTATGATGATGCTACCACTTCTATTTCCCTCTAAACCTCAAATGTCAAAGTTAATGGTGACAACGCTGATGTTGAACTCCTGTCATCTGAGACAAATCTTGAACAGTGACTTCAATTGCTCTCTCAGACGGTGGCCTGATATTACCTGACTCAGATGGGATTGTAATGGATTCTCTAATGTCTTTTATATCTGTGCGAGATGAAACAATGATTTAAAACACATTGACTAACTGCAGAGATTGCTCTGGCTCCAGTCCAGATTCACCATAAACTTTTTAAGTTGCCTCCCTGTCCTGGCCTTATGAGTCTTGCCTTACAAAGTCTATAAATATGCAGTATGATCAACATTATGAATTATGAAGTTCAGAATCTACCAGATTTTTGCGTGGCTTCAGATACCTTGTCATTATAGCACATCCTATATCTCTCCAGTGAACATGCAGTTCATTCATTTTGTGCTACATGTATAGTGAAAAAAGGCTATGGACTTTGATTGGAACCCTGTAGAATATTTCAGACATACACGTAGACATTCTTGACTTCATAGACAAGCCTCTCAAAAGTGTTTACATAGATCAATGTATTTTTACCATTTTTATCCATTTGTCCACTTTTGTTTCTCTGATTATACAGTCTTAAATATCTTCTTTTCACACACAAACCACTTTCTTAACTACATACAGTTGTACAGGGTTGAGAAGGTTATATCTGAAATGCAAAAGGTTACAGATTACTAATTATCGTGTTAAAAATATAAGACATAATATACAGTAACTATCTTGATTGCTTCATCAGAGTAATGTGATTTATTACATTTGATTATTTTGTATTACTTTTCTAATGTTTTAATCTTTTATGTTTAGTGTTTAAATACATTGTTGAAATACATGAACCACTGTTATATTTTCAAATTGTCTCATCTGAACTATGCCAGGTAAATGATAAAGTGGTTTTTCAACATCCCATCAACGACCTGCTACGTCCATCAATGCCACCACCATTGTATTTGGGAGACCATCTGCAATAATGGAAACAAAGATTAATGTGAGAACGTTACTGACAAACTGTGGACTGAGGCATTATCATTTACAGACATTCATGGTTCTTTGACAGTTGTGGTAAGATCTTACAGTATTTACACAGTAACGGCCTGTCCACTGCCAAGCCTGCAGGGCTAGCTTTTACATCTGTGTATACATTTACAAGTGTTTACATGTAGACATTGTAACCTGTAAAAACAGAGATTCAGTCCTTTCCAGTGTGACACAATATACTAGTCTGTTTTGTTCATTCCTATTGTTTAGCCTTGGCTTAGTTACATCCAGCGGTGGACATTTCAGTTGAGTATAAAGAGTCACAGAGTACTCAACAAAATTGAAACAAAATCTTACCCTGGATGTTTACTTTTTGGACCTGAAATGTCTCTGGTGAATCTCTGGTTCCATCTATATTTGATAAGAGAAACAAATACATAGTCTGTGGAATCTTAAGTCCTACCAAATTCAAACCCAACTTTGGATTCAAATTCAAATATAGTTTCAGTCCTTGGGGCGCTGGGTGCCTCAGCAGGTGATGAAAAGTTTGCTGGATCAAGGCCTAGGCTGGGCAGAAAAATCACATGTTTGTGGGTGCCTCCATAAAAGCCCTTAACCCCCAGCTTCAAGTTACTGCATGCTGGTTAGCAAAGAAATAGTTACTGGTTTCACGGTAAACCACAGTTAGTTTTCTGACAGTTAGTATAAGCATTTCAGATTTTAGCTACCCTTAACACCGTGGTTGATTATCGTGATGTGAAACACTTACTTGGTTGTGAGGCATTGTGAGGTAGACCAAGGTAGCATGGCTAACAGCGAGAAAGCAGCAGACTCGTTTATATGGAAACCAGCACCCTTTTATTAAACCCTTAAAGGAATTAATACACAACCAATAACTATCTCACACACCACACCGAAATACAGGGAGCTAAGATGCCAGACAGTATGGCCCACACACGGTGGGTAGTTTACGCAATAACTAGACTATGGAACGCCGAACGGGTCAAAAACATGTGAATTTTAACGAGTAGAATATGCGAAGAATACACATAAACAACATGTTAACTATGCATTCTTAACATGTATTCTATGTGTATTTTACATGTATTCTACACATTATAATTCATGGGTGAGTGTCACTGGCTGCTGAGAAATACAGTTATACTTTTTCTGTTCATTTGAATGTAGAATGTCCACTAATGAGTTTGTTTGCCAAAAAGGCAGGAGTGGAGCAAAAGGAGATAATTGTATATTGATGAGAATTTAAGAACAACAAGAACAAGAACAACAACAATAATAATAATAATTAATAATTAATTTAAATTAATTTAAATTTAATTTAAATCCAAAGATTTATTTTCATAGGCTTCACAAAAGGAAGACAAAGAACTAAGTGGACGCCTAGCATGTCAGGCAGGCACTATGCCCACAGAAATGGTTTAACCGTAGTCCTCAGCAGGCAATGACACTCAACCAGGTGTCAAACAGGACAAGCGGCCAAATGGCTCCAAAATCTGTTGTTTCTGTGTATTCTATGTGTGAAAAATCAACGTGTAGAATACGTGTACAATACATGTAAGCGGCACATAGTTAACATGTATTCTACACATATCCAACGTGTTAAAATTCAACGTGTTTTTGACCTGTTTGGCGTTCAATGCTAAAAAATATCTGTGGGGCGGGGGGAGCAACGTGTCTAGTCTTACAAGTCATCTTCATGACCGCCACTCGGTACTTTATAGTGACTTACATTTTTGCGACTTAACAAGTTAACTTTTAGGTCAATGTATGATGTGGGGACTTTGGAGTGGGGGAAAGTTCCTGGTTTGCCTGTCTAACTTGGTAATAGCTTGTCAGTAATGTAAAAATAATCTTTCATGTTATATACCAGGGGCGGGCAATCTTATCCGCAATGGGCCGATGTGTATGCAGGTTTTCCCTGCAACTCCCTAATTAGATCACTAATTAGAGCACTGATTGGCTGAAGAATTCTCACACCTGGGTTTGAGCAGCTGACCTTAGGGTTATCCTGAAAACCAGCATACACACCGGCCCTTTGTGGATATAATTGCCCACCTCTGTTATATACTCTTGAAAAAACATTGCGTGTTGTCAGTGGCGTAATGGAGCCAGCAAGTTTTGCCTATGTGCTATTAGAAAGAGGGCAAGCAGGTAGGTGTCCTGGTGAGGACCGAGCGTGGAATGAGCCATGGGAACCTCTTACAGCTGGATTGTGTGGCGCCATTGGCTGGGATCAGTCCAGTAAAGATGGCGCTGCTTAAAGCCAGATCGATTTCCAACAAAACCTTCACTCTGAATGATTCACTCACTTTGGGTGACTCTACTGGAACTGGAACTTTTTGAGTGCTCCAAGAACTATGGGCTGTGCTGGAGGTATTGCGATGGTATTAAATAATAATAATAATTAAATGCCACGCTGTTGCTACTTGCACCTATTCCAGGTTCAAGTTCTGAAACTGGCTCTTATTAATTAATAAGGTTTTAATTCAGGAATTTGCTGAATTTCTGTAACTTACTGTACATTGGCTAAAGCAGATAGAATCTTAATTTTGGGAAATTTTAACATCCATGTCTGTTGTCCTGCCAAACTGTTGGTAAATGAATTCACTCAGCTCACTGAATCTTTTGGTCTAATCCAGTGTGTAAATAATTCCACTTGTGAACAAGCCATATATAGTACTTGGTTTTGTACTCTTCTTTGGGCGTACCACCAATATCCTAGAAACTGTGGATGTTTATTTTTCTGATCAAAAGGCAGTGATCATCAGCACCTTGGTTGTATCACAATGTTTTCACCCCATTACCAAGGGAAACGGTTTTCAGTCTATTAATGGTTCCACCATTGAGCTATTCTCAGAGGTGTTTTAGAAAGACCGGTCATCTAGTTCTGCATTTTCAAATGGTACTGACCAGGGCATTTATCATCTGGTATCACACTTTAATTCCTTATGTTTCCCAATATTTTGATCAAATGCCCAAACATAATCCACAACCATCGCTGAATGAAAGCATTGGGGCACTGAGACGGTGCTATAGCAAAACTGAACAAAACTGGGAGAAGGACAGACTTCAGATCTCCCACGATCTAATGAAAAATTCAGTTAAAGTGTTTAATGATGCAGTAAAACTGGCAGGGGCTAAGTGCTAAGGGCTAAGTGCTTTGCAGATATCATAGATTGCCATAATGGCAATTCCAGGGTTCTTTAACACTATACATGTATAAATCACCTTGCGAACCCTTGTGAACCCTCCACTTTCATAGAGGTTTGGGGCCTCTTTTGAATTATGTGAAAATGTTATTACCATTTTTTTTTGAAAGACTGACAGTATAGGAATGCTGATTAAATCCTGTGGTATGGCTTCCCCCTCTCCTCCGAGTTGTGTGGCAAGTCTTAGCCAGTTTGAAGAGGTTTCACTCTCCACTATGCAAGACATTGTAGGTTATTTGTTACCCACTTCCGTGGTCACAGATGTCATTCCAGCACAACCCCTAAAACAGACCTTTAAGCATATTGGGAAGGATATCACTGTGATCATTTGACACCTCTTTAACTACGGCCACTGTTCCTCTGGCATTTAAACAGGCGACTCCGGCTGCTCCCAACCTCTACCACAAAGGTCTGAATCATTTTTATCTTATATCCAAACTTCCATTCCTTTCAATGATTGTAGAAAAAGTTGTTTTATGTCAACTTTAAAAGCATCTTGACAGTCATAATATCTTTGAGAAATTTCAGTCTGGTTTTAGATCATTTCATTGTATAGAGTCTGCTCTTTTGCGGATAACAAATGATATGCTTCTCTCATGGGACAAGGGGGACTGTGTCACCTTAATTCTTTTGTGCCGCTTTTGACATGGTGCACCATCACATTCTCCTCGATCGGTTAGAGCAGTGGGGTCAGGTTCTAGGAACAGTACTAGCGTGGTTCAACTCGTATCTGAGGCAGCAAGTTTCAGTTAATTTAGAGAGTTTTTTTCAGCTGAGACAAAATTAAGAACATCCTCTCATTCTCCAACTTCAAAAAAGTTATTCATGCCTTTATTTCCTCAGGTTTTATTATTCTAACGCCTTAATGTATATGCAGGCATAAATCAGTCTTTTATAGCTCCTAGCAGCTATTGCACCCAAGCTGTGGAACTCCTTGCTGGCTAATATCAGACTTTCTCCATCTATCCCAGTCTCTAAAAAAAAAGACTTAAAACTTATATATTTTTTTATGGAAGCCTTTTAGTGGGTACAGCTGATAATGCAATTTACTTAGTTCCTCCATAGTGTAAATGTTTTCCCTTTGGGGTATTTTTATCTTAGGATTATTTAGGATTTGTTTTATCTCTTATTTATATGTTTTTTCTATTTATTGCGCAGCACTTTGGTGAACATGAAGTGTTCTCGAGATGTGCTATTTAAATAAAATGTACTTACTCATTAGGTGAATGTGCTTTACTTTAACTCAGAGTCAAAAGATAAACTTTTTGTTATGAAACCTTTAGACGTTTCTGGCACATGCACTTTTTCTCTTTTAGTAAAACAATTGATTTGATTAAGACAGAACTGATGCCAGCTATGGGTCACCTGTGAAGCCTGAGAATTTACTTTGCACATAGCTCCCCTGTGGATGTCTGTGTCATATTGGTCTGTAATAGTAATAGTTTGGATCTGAGCATACTGTAACTTGGTGTAGCACGTACTTCCTTCATCTCTCCACAAGAGGGCAACACTGACTCTATTTCTGTGATTCCTTCCAGGCTTAATCCTTCATCGTCTTCAGTGAAAAACCTCTGCTGAATTTTTGAATGATTTGCCGTACAGCTTATCTATAACACCAGTCACTGATATCCTTGCTCAGACTTACTGGAGCAGGATCTGTCCTGACAACACTGCAATGGCGACTCTCTGCAGTATAGCAGCGACTTGGCCAGTAAAGACTGTGGCTGCAGGGCTGTCGGCATCTGTGACAGTTCCTCCCCAGGATGGTTTGGAGCAGCAGTCTGTAACCAGAACTGTTCTGTCTCTTACTGTGGACTGCAATGCTGGATATTCTTCTTTCCATGTTTTTTTTTCCTTTAAAACAATCCATCCGGCCTTTACAAACATCAACCTCTGCTCTTAGGAGTTTCCCTCTTCCTGGAACAGAATATTCCATCAATTCCCCAGCTGACCGAACGCAGAAAACAAAGGCAGTGCTTCTGGAGCTCCATTTACTGCCTTGCACTGTGGCTTTTCTGGATTTGTAGTCTCTCTCTGTTACCCCTGAGAACCTCGGCGTTGACATGGTCTCACTCTGATGCCGCTGGGTTTGACATTTCTGCCTTTAAACATCGGCTCCACTTTCCAAGTCCTTTCGTGACTTCAATGCCTGCTTCTCTGCCTGGCATTAAAGCTGGAAGCTCTGTCGTGGAGCTGACTGCTGTTTATCCCCCAAGTGCGATGCCTTCCACCAGTGTAGCAGCGATTTTACTACACGCTGCGATTTTGCTACATCTCCCTATTTGACGTTATTTCGGTGGGCAGCCAGATTGCTGAGATGGGCACCATCACATTCTCTATATCCACCCAGCACCTGCTAGAGGTCACCCTGTAGGTCTGCAGTAGCATGAGCATTTTCGAGGAGTGCTTCCAGGCTGCCATCTCCCAGGGCCTGCCGTTGACCTTCCGGCGAGCAGCGCGGCTAAGGCTGCCCAGATCGATAAGCTCAGAGCCCCTCGTTACAGTACGCGATTACCAGTCGGCACCATGTTCTGCTGTGTGCATTGTTCCATGGTGGAGGTCTTTTCATAAGCTTTATCAGCCTCTACTCAAACGCACGGCAGAGCTTTCAGTGAACCGAGGCACAGAATTCCTGCGTAAATGACGGAATCTGGATGGCGCTTGTGTCGAGAGATTAAAGCGACCCGGCCTGCTGCGGTCCTGCAGGCAGAGCGCTCCCCACAGCCTCATAATGAGATTGTGGTCATGGAGTTAAACTCATTAGTTAAGTGCATTGATTTGTGCTCTCTCAACTGAATTGAAATAGATTGAGCACCAGAAGTTTTCACTAGTGTATTGAGCGCGGCAGTTACAGAGATGTCTAAGCACCATTTAGTCTCACTCATGCAGACTGATCTGAGCCTTCAAAGAGTATAGGGACTTGAGGCAAAGAAATACAGAAAGAAGACAAGCTAGAGGACTGAGGCTCTGTGATCCAATAGTCAGCCAGTCTATATATTTGTATAAGAGTAGGAAGGGCCTTGCCAATCTGCTCTGTGAATTTATATCTTTGTCTGTTTGTCTGACATGAAGTTGTACCACTTTTATGACAGCCAAAATGATCCAAAGTGTGGTATTGATTAAAAATATTGATTTTCCCATCATCACCTTAGGTGGAAATTTTCTGAGTTGGTAAACTCACTGACGGTAATGTCCTGGTGTCAGTGGTGCTGGTGCTGGCCTGTGTCTTCTTGCTGCTGTTGCTGTCCTTTTGCACAGTGTCCATGCAGATGTCCCAGTGGACAGGAAGAGCAGTCTGCTCCATGCTGGGACCTTGATCCTCCCAGGGGAGAGTCAGGGGGTAAAGGTGCTCTTCGTTATGCTAACCTTTTTCAACCAGTGTGCCGTTAGAACTGGCAAGGTGTGCCGTGTATATACAGTATAAACTAAAAAAATTAATTATGAATTGAAAACATTTTTATTAACTTTATTAATTGTAAAATTATGATTGCACTATAAGTGGCTTAGATGGAGCTTTGCATATAAGCAACTTTTTATTCATTTAATTGTCCAGTAGGCTGTAAAGGCACTCTTCATGTAATCGAATGCAGCCAAGAATCAGACTGACCTACAGCTGACTCCCGGTAGTGTACATGTGCCTGGTGGTAAAAATAAAAGATGGCGGACAAATTTTTGAAAAGGATCATTTTAGAAAACATACTTTTTCCTGAACCAACAGGTTAAGTTAATATCAGTCACTGTACAAGTTATTTCTGTTCTGTTCTTCCTTCTGTTTTCAGTTTGCGTTGAAAAAAAGGCTCCAGAGTAATTTTATCAAGCCGGATGGACAGTGTATCTGCGTCATGCTGACGGCAAATCCTCAGAGTTCAGCTTTTAATCCTCTGCAGCTGTATTCACTGGCACATTCTGTTTCTGAACGCATCGTCTGTTGCTACTGGCTCTCAGATCTGTGTGCATTTGTCAATGGGACATCTTCATAAAGCTGAGCTCTGAGAGCATGAGTGTCTGGGCTAATGGGGGACAAGTTAGTGTCAGTGCCGATAATTAGCGGGCATTACAGAAGAGCAGAAAAACAGCGCAAAACTGCAGGGCCGGCTCTCTTCTCAACAATAAAAACATTACTGAGTTTCTCTATGGATAAATCTCATTGAATTTACAGAAGGTGTGTATATGATTAGTGATAATTTGTCAGAGTAATGTCCCAGCTGTTGGCCATTGGTCAGCCATGCAAGATGACAGTATGAGCACCTTTTACAGGCCAGTTCTTCAAGATTTATGACTCAGTCTTTGCAATGAACAGTAGGTCAGATGTTAGGGATGAGGTTATGGCCATGGTCACAATATATGAAGTATTCACTGTGCATAACCCTGCATCTTATATATTTGTGGGGGCAGATTATTGCTTAAAGTTATTTGGGGTTAATTTGGGCAGCCGAAGGCTTTAATGAAGGTAATAGACTTACCCAGGTATGAGCCAAAATATTCAGGTGGCTGGCTCTGGTTACTTTGAGTCTGGTTAGTATAATGACAACCCGGTAACATTTATCATTCTACAGAGTGTAACACAAAAACGTAGGGATAATGGTGAATTTTTTAATTCATTTCTGTGGAATTAAATTTGACAAGCATCACAGTGATCCGGCCAGTGAATATCATGGACAATTTTATGTCTTGGATTGTAGCAATTATAATAATTAATATATAATGCATCTGCAACCCTGCATAGGACAAGGAGGTATGGAAGATGGATGGATGCATGGATGGATGGATGCATGGATGGATGGATGCATGCATGGATGGATGCATGGATGGATGGATTATACATTTTGCCCCTAATGATGGATGTCTTTGATCTGCCAAAAGAAACTGTAATATGTCTAGAAAAGCCAAGGGAACATTCAAAGCAAACACACAAAGAGCAGAGATAGGGCTGGAATCCTCAAACCTGCAGGCAGGAAGCACTAGTGATCCTGAGCCACCCTGAGTGGCAGAGATATTGCTGCCGTAAAATGGACAAAATTAATCCCATAGGTCTTCCAGGATAAATACATTTCTGGGCAAATAAAGATGGCAGCATGCCCTGTGTTTTGTGATTTGTTTGTGTGAATTTAGAACAAAATGTCTGCAGTTTGCAGTATGGAATTGCAGTGCACAAATAAGATTCACTACTATGTGTAACAATGCACCAAACATAATGCCCCTGCTAGTCACGGGCGATCAAGTTATCTCTGGAAATCTTGAAGATCTCTGCAAAATGGGTGAATCCATAAAAAGCAGGTGGTATCGATGGTGTGTTTGGGCTCTTTTTGTTAAGTTCTGTAGCGTTCTATTAAGCGATTCTTGCATTGAGATACAAGTAATAGTTTACTGCTTCTTGTTACAGGTAGCATTTTAATCTTTGTGACAGATTTAGTTTTGTAAAATGTAGATGCAACCAAATACACAGTAGACTATGTCCGAATACGGAATATAAAACTGCTTTGTGAATTATCATATGAATAGTGCATGTTTTCACTGTAGATTTACAGTAACACAATGAAAAATGCTGTGTGCAAATCCCACCTTAAAAGCATGTCTAACTTTGTCCTTTGAAATCTTTTCATCATTATCGCCTTTGTCTGAAATGAAGAATGGGTTAATTGGTTAGGAACTGTCTGGCTGGTGATCTTGGGCCGGCTTTTGTGTCTGACACTGAGGATCAGCTTGGCACAGTCGGCTGTTTCACGTCGTGCCTGTGAGAATCGCGAGGAATGAAAGTGGTGCTAAGTGTGCTAAGGGTTTATGTGACTGGGGCATCATAGCAGCAGGGGAACCCTGTGCTGACCCTGTGCTGACCCTGTGCTGGTCAGTCATGGGGATCTGCAGAGGCGAGCGCGGGATGTGGGCTATTCTGTTGGCTGTGGGTGGCAGAGGCAGTGCCAGGTCTGCGGGGCTTCATCAGCACATTTACAGCACTCTGCTATGAAGTGGTGGGTTTTCTAGGGGGGGGGGAGCGTGGGCTGTGGAAAATCATAGAATGAGGGTGTGAAGAGAGGCCAGCTTGATTAGGACCAGCTCACAGAGAGAGGAGAAAAGGACACGGGTTGGTCAGCAGCAAGTGCCACCTAGGGGTAGGGTTTTGTTTCAGTGTTTGACACAGACGGGTGAAAAAGCAGTTAGAGAAAAGATTCTACACAAGGCTGTTGAAGAACCTGAGACACTGGATGCAATCCTGCTAGAATTCCGTACAGTTTAATGGCTCCAACTCAAAGCAAATGTCAAAAAGGATGAATGTAGACTGCTACAGGCAGTTCCAGGGTGTACCTTACATTTAGCTGTGTTGCACGTCAGAGGCCTGCAGCACAGAGGATTGATCTACACAGATTAATATCTGTGTATGCCTGAACTGTCCATGTGCGGGGTGATTATTCACTCTAAATGCCAGGTGATTATTCACTCTGGCTCGTCCTGGCTTGAAACTTCACAGGGTAATACAGGAGGCCAGATCCCTTTTACTATTACATTTATTCGCTCTTTAGATGCGTTCTCTGCATCTTGTTTTCATTGTAATGCTATAGCATTAGTTAGAGTTTGGATAATCCACATTGATGCCCCCTTTGTAGCATGGAGTATTGGGGGCCTGGGACATCTGCCTTTAAGGGCTACACTGATGCCCCCTTTGTAGCATGGAGTATTGGGGGCCTGGGACATTTGCCTTTAAGGGCCACACTGATGCCCTGTTTGGGGTGTCTGCCTTTAGTGGCATGTTTCCACCAACACGGTGCCGGAGCCGGTGCCAGACTTTTCCCCAACCCAGAAATCATTCTGTGCATTTCCACCACAAAAAGCAAACAGATCCGGCACGACACCACAGAAAAGCTGGTCACAGAATTTGTGACCATAATGTCAGCGTGGGATGGGCTATCGTGTCCAAATCTTTCATATACCCGGAAAATTCAATCCATAACTAATATATACTCAGCAACAAAAAGTTACGCACCCAGACAGGGTGGTGGAACTGAAATGAAAGATTGTGTGACTGTATCGCAATGATTATAATATGAGATCATATGGGCAACAGAGTTGGCAGTATGGGCACACTGCTGGTCCCATGTCAGTAGCATGTGGCACCCCCCCGGGCCTGGATACATGTGACGCTACGGTGTGGAAGGGAGTTGTATAGCTGTTGTATCCTCTACTGCGGCAAGTCAGCCCACAGCTGCTGTACCTGGCCCTCGAGATCCTGCAGATTGGTACTGAGTCTAAGTTGACGTTCAAGTTGATCCCACACATGTTTGATTGGGGCACCTGGTTGGCCACAAGAGGACCTTAATATGATGCAGGCAGTCCATAGACACATGTGCCGTGTGGGGATGGGCGTTGTCTTGTTGAATCACTACTAGAGATGACCTAGAGATCATCTCTACTAGAGATGAAGTCATACCCTTCCCCATACCATGATGCCAGGAGTAACGCCGGTGTCTCTCTCCACAACATTGTGTAGTGATTCGGGGGACCCTAATGGCACAGCCCTAAACCAGTAACATCCTGTGTCTGCATGTCTTACCCCTGCTGAGACGGCACCCTGGTACAGTCTTTCAACAAGACAACGCGTCGATTGATCCTCTCCCCTCAGTGCCGCCATACGTGTGGACGACTGTCACCCGTGGTAACACAGAACCGAGATTCATTACTGAACATGGTATAGTGCCACTCGTCATCAGTCCATGCTTCCCGGTTACGGCACCACTCCAAACGCAGCCGTCTCTGTGCTGGTGTTAATGGAAGCCTATGCATGGGACAGTGAAGCTGTAGTCCTGCTGATTCCGGTCGTCGAGACACAGTGCGAGATAACAGAGGTGTTGTAGAGAGTCCAATACCTGTGTCCGGATGGCAGGCTCAGATGTCATGGGGTTCTGTAATGCTTGCCACACAATATGAAAGTCCCCCCTTAGTGTGGTCCGTGCTGTGTGACCGGAACCTTCCCAATATGTGTGGGTGCCCTCATGTGCCCACTGGTTCCAACATCGGGCGACTGTGACATCTGCATGTCCCACATGCTGGGCAACTGCACAATACAACCACCCGGCCGCATGCAAACCCGCAACGCAACCTCCATCACACTCCGTCGAGTGCTAGTAATGCTGTTTAATGTGTCTTCAAAGCATCCTCTGTGTCTGGTAACTAGACGTGCCTTGCACAATTACCAAATTACATCCAAATCGGACCATTACTTCTGTGTGCTTAACTCTTTTTGTCTGTGGGTGTAGTTTTGTATATCGCTGGGGCCGACAACTGAAAGTGAAGACGACAAGTGAAACAACTTGTCAGCATTTTAGCGAAATTACACCATTAAAATCTGACATAATTTAGTCAGATAATAATAATAAATCATAAACATGCCGCAAGTAGAATATATAACATATATTTATAGAACATATAAAATATTAAGGCAGCAAAGTAAAATTTTTTGCAGACTTTTTTATTGTGCAATCCTTTTGTCAGTAAAATCCTTTTACTGACTTGTGCAACTGTAACATTTCCGTTCCGTTCTTTTTTGAAACCGGTCAAAATGGTTCTCAAAAGGCACCAAGTGTGAACCAACCCAGCACTAGCTCCACATTGGTGGAAATGAGACAACTAACATCCCCCTTTGTAGCATGGAGGATCAGGGGCCTGGGATATCTGTCTTTAGGGGGCACACTGATGTCCCCCTTTGTGGCATGGAGGATCAGGGGCCTGGGATATCTGTCTTTAGGGGGCACACTGATGTCCCCCTTTGTGGCATGGAGGATCAGGGGCCTGGGATATCTGTCCTTAGGGGGCACAGTGATGTCCCCCTTTGTGGCATGGAGTATCAGGAGCCTGGGATATCTGACTTTAGGGGGCACAGTGATGTCCCCCTTTGTGGCATGGAGTATCAGGGGCCTGGGATATCTGTCTTTAGGGGGCACAGTGATGTCCCCTTTTGTGGCATGGAGTATCAGGAGCCTAGGATATCTGTCCTTAGGGGCCACACTGATGTCCCCCTTTGTGGCATGGAGTATCAGGAGCCTGGGATATCTGTCCTTATGGGCCACACTGATGTCCCTCTTTGTGACATAGATGATCAGAGGCCTAGGATATCTGTCCTTATGGGCCACACTGATGTCCCTCTTTGTGACATGGAGGATCAGGGGCCTGGGATATCTGTCCTTAGGGGCCACACTGATGACCCCTTTTGTGGCATGGAGGGTCAGGGGCCTGGGATATCTGTCCTTAGGGGCCACATTGATGTCCCCTTTTGTGGAATGTAGGATCAGGGGCCTGGGATATCCGACTTTAGGGGCCACACTAATGTCCCTCTTTGGAGCATGGAGGATCGGGGGTCCGGGGCGCCTGTCTTAAAGAGGCACATTGACATCACTCCGCATGTGGACCTGGAAGAGCCCCAGCGAGGATCACTGCTACAGGGAAGTCAGCAACCTGAATATGTCTGACCTGTGATTATTCCTCCAAGGCCGATGATTTGCTTAGCACGCTAACTCTGGCTGACAGTATTCAGCTTTAATACAATTAAAGTGAGCTGGAGTCCTTCAGGTATAATAATGCATGATGTTATATAATATAAATAGTAACACAGGTTGTGTTCAGTGGAACAGTAGGTAATGCTCCTTCTTACCGCCATTCATTTCCAAAGGGACATGACTTAATGCGACCTAATGAAGCTGAAGTGCAATCCTCGTGGGGCACTGTCCCGTTGCACGCTAAACGGCAGTTTAATCGTGGTGTAAATGACAGCATTGTGAATGGGCCGCCTCACACCTGCACTTGACTCCTGCAGTGGTATTGTTATGGACGGGGCTTAACCTAAGAAAGACAGCAACTGAAAGCACAGCAAACAGCTTCAGGAACTGAATTAACTTTCTTTTTTTGTGAACTTCTTTGTGTTGAATCACTGTTCGTGGTATATTGATATATTGCACTTGGGGTTCAGCCTGTTATCAGAGGGCTTTATCGCCTGGGAAGCACATATCACTTTTATGATTTGAATGGATGGTACAAGCTTCAAGCGCTGAATATATTTCCTATTTAGTGAAATATATGGCAGGAAATAAGCCAGGCCAGTAAGATTTTGCAGCCAACCCACTGGTGTTTTGCACACAGCAATTTCACCCATTAGAAACAGAGAGTAAATGGGGATTAGTTATGCTTCCTTGACTCATATCAAATTGGATTTTTTTTACCGTAGCACATTTTCCTGTTGACTCATTTGATTATTGAAATATTCCCTGCAGCAATGCAATGTGCTGCGTTTGCACTGTGTCACCTGTATTGCTGTGCATTGAAGGCTTTTTTCCCATGTTTTAAGATGCGTGGACCTCTTTTCTGAGAGGTTGTGGGTGCCATTCCCAGATGGTCCAGCAGGGGCGCTATAGGGAACCAGGTTGCTCTTCAGTGGTGTAAGCCTTCCTTATTGGCCCGCATATGGCCATTTCTATATTTTTGGTGCCATGTCCTGTTTTTCCGATTGTTCGTAACTTTACAACTTGCTGTATTCAATACAAAAAAAATGTGTTCATTAGTATCTGTATTACAGTGCATTACATTTGCTTAAATGATTATTTGCATGACAAATTCAAGCTGCATCTTTGCCTGTTGTGGTTCTTAATGGGATAATGGTGGGAGCTTGTAATTCTGACTTTCCTCCAGTGGGTGGAGCTCTGTATCACCTGAACTCTGACTCACTGCCCCTTCTTCCTGCATGCTATAGAAGCCTGGCTTTTGTCCTTGGAGTCTGGCTGCAGAGATAAACTGTGACACTTGGGGAATTGAGGGGCACGGGTCCAGTGCTGGGAAGCATATGTCTTCTCGTTCCCCCGACAAACAAATGGCCTGAGCAATATTGTGGCCAGCCAATCAGCAGCAGTGTGCACTCCTTTTTGCACAATAAAGGCTGGTATTGTATTGTGTCACTGTAACCCGAGAGATCGGCAGTCGGGGGTGACTTCCATACACGCACTGACCTAGCCAAACAGTTTAGCGCTCACATGCCGTCATTGTAGTCGTTCCCGGTTCATCATGGCGACTATGTTTTATGCTAACTGACTGCACGCTGAACATGGCTTCATCATAGCAGCTAGCATTCATGCTAATTGACTGAGTGCTAAACACGGCCTCATCACACTGGCTAGCCACCATGCTAACTTAGTGCCGAACACAACCTCGTCACAGTGGCTAACCTTCATGGTAACTGACTACTTGCTGATTGTGGCGTTGCTATCGTAGCTAGCCTTGATGCTAACTGAGTGTGTGCTGTTTCACTGCTGTTTCACTGCTCGTGCTGACTGTGGCCTGCCTAATGGCTAGCTGTTTGATGCTTTGGATGTCGTCTCCCAAGCTCCAGCAGCACCTGTGCTTAAGGACTTGTCAGAAAATCACTGTCACGCCCCCCCCATAGAGTGCCAGCTGCTTTCCCAGAATGCTTCACTTCTCTCCTCTCTTGATGGGGAGGTTGTCATATCTTCTGAATTCTGTTTTGTTGAGATGGGAATTAAGTATGATGTATTACCCTGAGGATTTTTTAATAGGCAGTAATGAGCGCTCGGCCCCTGGAGTGCTGCGCTGGTGCTGCTCTGTGCTGGTGCTGCTCTGCACTGGTGCTGCTCTATACTCTCCGGATGTCGCGTTGTTTTGCTAACCCGGCCGCTTGGGGCTATTTCTCTGCCTGCCTTTCATAAGTCCCCTGTCAGGCTTCTGCCACAGAGCTGTCACAGACAGAGCACAGTCTGTAGTCCACCGTAGAGCTGCTGTGAGTGGCGGTGAGCTTCCTGAGGGCACCCCAAGCTTTTCTTATACACTACACATGCTTCCTGAATGCCCCCTGCTTGCCTTTTCTTATAAATTGGCATATAATAACAGCTCACTTTTATCACGCTCTCCTTCCCGAGAGGGCTTCCCCTCACCCCTACACGCTCATGTCCTGACCCGCGTCCCTGGGCCATTTGGAATATCACCCTTGGAGATCGTCTGCCCCCCCCCCCCGCACCCCCGCACCGATCTAGGCCTGCTTCACAGATGCTCCATGAGTAAATAAAGGAGAGTCAGCGGCGTGGGAAAATGAGGAAGGTCACCGGAGCGGAGTCCTCGGGACCGATGGGAACTTTGACGTCCTTGACTCCCCCCACCCCGCCAGAGACCATCCCACTCATCAAACCAATATTTTCGCTATTTCCAACTTTAATTCACTTTGAACAGTATAAAACCTGATGGGGACGGGCAGCGATTTACGCAGTGCTGAGTTAATAATGTTGATGGAGAACAAGATGGACTGTGGAGGAGGGAAAAGGGGACACCCTGGGCCCGTAATGAGGGGGTTATTATCATGCAGACCTGCTCTGAGGCCACAAGAAAAACAAACGAATGGGGGAACAATTTTCCAGAGGAAATACAGTCCCATAATTAGCTGAAAACGGGAACCTGAGGAATATAGCGATGGTACATAACAGGATAGCTTTATCATATCAGAGTGCCGAAAGTCGCCATTGTGCCAAAAGTCTTCGTCTCGTGCCGCTGTGCTGCAAACCACGTCGTGCTCGACGTCATCGAGGGAGTCTGGGCGGGCTTCATTATCCCTTTGACTTTTTCAGATGTAATGGGTACCCTCTAAAGGTCAAGAGGTGTATTTTCCCCCCGCACTTTTTAATTCATTATTTCCTTACGCTGCCTGTAAGAGCCCCCTTGTGGTGATTATGTAAAATGAATGGAGATGTCTTTCTGATGACTGCAGGATTGCTCTCGGGAAGGCGCACGCAGGCAGAAAGTACTCACTCTGGACGCAGCTCCATGCATCAGTGCTAAATGAGCATTTCAGACCCATGCACACTTGTCTGCTTATTGATGTCTCCACACATTAGTCTATTTGCATATTCCAAGCTCATATTCTTGCTGTTAGGTACAGAGATGTTCAGTCCCATGCAGCTCAGATGCGTCGAGACGCTCCCGGTTTCTTTGGCCGTGACTTTCTCACCCGCTCTGTACCTGCAGCTGTGCATGTGGTAACAGCTACTGCCATTATTCCGTTACCATGGCGTCCGGGCTTTCTATGGAAAACAATCACAGTAATCCACATTAAGTCCACGTCATTTGGGAGACGGGACCGGGTAGCATTAGCATCAGCATTAGCATGCAGGGCTTCATGGGACAGCCGTGCGCGCCTCCGAACTTGACTGAGCCAATGGGGCTGACAGCAGCAAATGTGATCTTTGGTTAGTGGGGGTGACAATTTGACAAATTCCCTAAAGGATAGCCCAGGATTCCGATGGGGAATGACAAGAGATGGAGAAGGAGCTGAGACCTTAAACCTATGCAGTAATTAGATTTGGTGCTGGACGACTTTGTGATAAATGAAGGCTTTGGTGTGAGTGGGGGAGCCTCCCTGAGAGATACAGAGGTTGAGGTGGGTGGAGTTTTAGTAAGAGCTGCCCTGAGAGATGTAGAGGTTGTAGTGGGTGGAGTTTTAGTAAGAGCTGCCCTGAGAGATGCAGAGGTTGTAGTGGGTGGAGTTTTAGTAAGAGCTGCCCTGAGAGATGCAGAGGTTG
>JAODKN010000008.1:21382406-21397817 GCA_026774425.1 Petrocephalus zakoni | reverse complement strand
AGCGGGATAGAGGACAGCGGGATAAAGGATAGCAGAATGGAGGACAGTGGGATAGAGGATAGCAGAATGGAGGACAGCGGGATAGAGGACAGCGGGATAAAGGATAGCAGAATGGAGGACAGTGGGATAGAGGATAGCAGAATGGAGGACAGTGGGATGGAGGACAGCGGGATAGAGGATAGCAGAATGGAGGACAGTCCCACTCCCTTGCAGCACTCCCATGACAGAGTGAGTGAGTGAAGTTTCTTGAGCCTAGCAGCCCACTGCTGCACACCGGGGAATTTTCAGGAGCAGCAGCTTTTCCTGCAGCCTCCGTGTTGTCACACACACCCAGTCAAACTCTCAGGGAGACACTGAGGTAGTTAAAACGCTGAAGCCGCTCCTCAATTTCTCCTCACATGTGACACTGGACAGCAACTGCCTGGTCCACCAAAGGGTCCTGTGTCTCTCCAGCAGGTGGTACTGTACATTGCCAGTAGGCCTGTCTACGACACTTCCATATTCCCTCTCTCTTCCTCTCCACCAGACTTCCATTCTCCTCCCTTCTTCCTCTCCACCATACTTTCATAATCCTCCTTTCTTCCTTTACAGATGTATCTCTGTCTTCATAGTACTTTAAAAAGGACACGAGAACACGCTGAAATGCACATGATGCTGTAATTGGGTATATATGAAAATGCCTGTTTAGTCCCTGAATAGTATAATTTACTTATTCTATATAAATTTAGACACTGGCTGTTAGAAGTATAAAAAAAACGAAAAAAAGATCTTATTATATAATAGCCTATGGATACCCTGGACATTAAACTTGATGTAGCTATTGTACAGTGATTCTGGTGTCCTTGGTCAATCAGAATTGACCACCATATGTTTTACAACAGTCCCTTGAGCTTTAAGGCATGTTTTCAGATTTGCAAAGTTTTAAGGCTAAATGAGAGCTTCCCCACAAACCTAGAACTCAGCAAAGGGCAAACTAAGGCCGGCCATAATTTCTCTCCTCTGAGCAAAGAGGTAGCAATTGCCACTTCAAAGTACAGTATAGTCAGTAACTCCATGTCATTTGCAGTAAACTACCAAGTCAACATCTAGATCAGAGATATTTTTGCTTGTTGCGAAACAGCAGGATGCCAGATGTGTTCCTTCGAAAAGCGTCATGGCTGGTAGAATATAACCACTTCCAGTCTGGGATGCCCATTTCCTGTGCACAGCTGCCAAACTGTCCCAGTTCCCAGTAAATCATAGTCTGGCTCCCAGAACAGCCATGAGACATGCAGCGGTGTTTATATCATTCTCACTGTGTCCTAGTACTTTTAGTAATAAATCGGTCTCATTTCTACAGTAACAACTGGAACAAACTCTTCCTACATGTGAAACTAATAAGCTAAAACTGTAAACGCAACCTCATTAAGTAATAAATTACATTTTATGTGCATTTTTTGGCTTTACTCTTGTGGCCCTGGGATTTAAGTGGGAGCGGCAAAAAATTAAGCGTAATTCTGGTAAATTCCTAGAAGATTAACAAGAACGTGAACAACATGGAAGTCTTTGGCAGGTACAGTATTTTGGTATTATCATGGTATAATCCCCACCCCTGGCTTTATGGAACGACACTGTAAAAGTGAACAGTGTTGCTCACATGGGCCATTTCTAACAAGATGGAAGGATGGCAGTAGCATCTTTCACGGGGGAAAAAGGCTTAATATGAAAAAGAGAAAAGGAAGGAGCTTGGAAACAACAAGTGGCAGTAAGGGCTGTGGCTGATTGGCTCGCTGTGAGCCCAGCCGGCGTGCCCTTCCTCTCGCGCGCTCACACCCTCCTCCCTGCCTGTCAGGGGCGCTAGCTCTCCACGCTCATCCTCCTCTCCTCATTGCCTGTGTATTTATTCATCTGCAGCCAGAAATAAATTGGAAATATGTGCCCAAAGTCACGACGGACGCACCATGCTGCAGATCGGATGCAGAGGTAATAATACGTGAGATTACAGCAACACTTCAGCGTTTATCGATTTGTTCTTGTCTCTTTCCTGTGTATTAGAGGGACCGGGGGCTTTACACAACACCGTGTCAGGTACCACGTGTCCCAAATTTACAATTCTAAAGTGGAGACTATAAGTGCTACAAATTAGGGACTGTAAAAATCTTAATAGAGCATTTTTTTTGTCAGTATATGTAAGAAAAAGTCAGTTTCATCATTTTCTAAAGACTACTAGCATTACAGCTGTTGCTGAGGCAGGACTGGCCATTTGGTACACCAGGGTTTTCCCATGTGCGCTGATGGGTTTGTGGGCTGGTGAAAAATATCGCTTGGTGATCAGTATCATGGTGAGCAAAATTTACCATGGGGTCATGAAGGACCCCCCAATCCTGGTGCAGCCCTGGATGTTTCCATGATGTTTCATAATTAGATGTTCAGCTATATATGCTTTAAATGAGAAACATCAATAATATCTGTTTTGGCTATAAGGTGCAATGGTGACTTTAAACATTTTTAGGAATGTTTACCACCTAAAAAGTATTTCAGGCAGCGAAAGACTTAGTGAAGCCCCAATGAAGACTGCAGAAGAGATATGGCGTTTGAAAGGCAGTGTGCTCCCGTACTGCCAGGTATGTAGACTCGTACCACATGCCCTCATGACCCAGCGCAAACAGATGCTGGGGATTAGTCAGACAGGCAGAAATGAAGGCAGATGGGGAAAAGACTATGAAAGATCACCAGGAGGACCAGTAACATTCTGTGTTAGGATAGTGCAACTGCTTCGCTCTGTGTGCATGTAATTATTGCATTGTAGGGACCAGATTGCCCCATGATGTGATAAAAACATGCTACTATCTACCTTGTGGGGACATTTTTCCAATCCCCACAAGGGGAAACTCAATTCTATAAAAATCTGTGAATGCAATCAAAAAACTAAAATAGCAGTCTTGCATTTTGTTTAGTTACTCGTGGTTAAGGTTAGGGCCACGTATGGGTTAAGGTTGCCATGGTTGGGATTTGAGTTATTCCCAAAGAAATGAATAGAGAGTCCCCACAAAGATATTAATACATGGATTGTCTGTGTGATTGTGTATGTGTGTGTGTGTGTGTGTGTGTGTATGTGTGTGAGAGAGAGAGAGAGAGCATAAGAGAGAGAAAGAGAGATGCATTCTGGGAACCATCCACTGATGTGAGTGTCAGAATGAAAGATCCCTCCTACTGTGCTGACAGAACTGGCCTGCATGGTGTAGCCAGCAAAATAACCAAAAACCTGGCAACGGCGGGGGAAGGCAAAAAGCATTCATTCATGGTGAATCCACCTTTCAGTGCTCTGTATTTCCAAAAGAGTATAATACAAACAGTTCTGATCATATGAATCAGAAGCGTGATTTTAGCCATTTTTGCACATGATAAATATCCCCTAAATGAAACCCCCAACAACAAAGAAGCCAATGCAGTGAATTACATCTAGCATATCAAAACACTGTCCAATAATAGGCTACTCTACAAAACCTTTCAACATCAAGGTAATGAAAGTGTAGGTATAGATGAGGACACCATGACCCCGTGCAGGACAAGTTGTATGGAAAATGAAAAGATGTTGTAGTGTTAAATTGCTGTGCCGCTGCCAATGAGGGAAAACAGGCGAAGCGCATGTCGAATGAACAATGTGTTCCCGTTAATAAGCATAAGGTGGCGAAACTCTTACCTAAGTGGGATGCCTGACCAAATCCATCCTCCTACTGCGACAGTCATCAGCAACCAAATGCATAAAATCACATCCATCTCTTTTCACGACTAAATCTAACGTCGCTCTTCAGGTAAACAAAACTGCCACACAAAAGATTTTCAACAAGTAACATTATGCATCTAATTACTAATGTGTTTTAAGGACGAAACCCGAAATATACGCCTTCATATCCAGGCGTTAATGCTTCGTGATTTTACAGTCAGTTAATTCAACAAAGCTCGGATAGGCCTACAATGTCTAGAAATAACACTGCAGGGAAAGGAAATCCCTTTAAAGGTAAAGTATAAATGCAAAGATACACAGACTAATTAGTAAGGCAAAATAAGATGAGTTGAATTAGATGCTTATTGCCAGCGAGCGACGTCTCTTTGAGGAATGACTGGCTGTTAACTTGCATTTAAATATTACATACATTTTAAGTTATAATGTTTCTAATCCATTTCAATACGCATTTAACTGCAGGCTCCGTCGTATGGCTTCGGCATATTGGAGGGTTCCTTCAAACGAGTTTATACTTTGTTATGCAAACGAAACGGAACAGATTTAGACATAGCTGTACTGATTATTATTATGTATTAGCATAATAACACAACTGCCGAATGTTACTCAGTTATTAATGATTCCCTTGCTATGTGCATTTGTGCTCCGTTATAAGCCTATGCTTGGCGTCTGGACACCCAGAGAGCTGTTTCAGTGTCTGAGCATCGTAAGTATCGGCTGCTTGTAGAGGCAAGCAAAGGCTGATAGGGGAAAACTAAACTAGAAACTAAATTATACTTATATTTATGTAAATCGTGATGTAGCATAACGTTTAGTTCATTTTAAAGACTGCTACGAACATATAGCGCCGCACACGTTGCAACTCCCATGTCCTTGCATGAGTGAGTTTTCAGATGCAGACAAGGAAACTTCGCACGCAAACGTGGGATTATGTGGGATTTAACAGAAAATATTGCTAGGTACTGAGTATGACAGTCAGTATTGAAATAAACCGGAGAGATAATAAGCACCCGAGTCATGAACAAAAACAGAGCAGTAAGTGGCGGACAATGAAGCGACCTGCATGTTTTATTAACCGTGGTCCGTAATATTATTAACCAAGATCTATAGCATTATTAACCGAAATTTAGAATCCTATTAACCAGGATCCATAGTATTATTAGGCAAAATCCGGAGTATTATTAACCATGAACTGTACTAGTAGTATTAACTGAGATGCATAGCATTATTAACCACGATCCACAGTAATATTAGCCGAGATCCGTGCACGGTATTATTAACTAGGATCCGTAGTATTATTAACCGAGTTAAAGAAAATTATTAACCGAGATCCGTGGTATTATTAAATGAAATCAGCAGCATTAGCCTATTAACCAAGACCCTTAGTATTATTAACCAATATCCGTAGCATTATTAACCGAAATCCCTATGTTTCTCTAGGCAACTGTTAGGAATCAGGGCTGTGCAAACATCTGAGCCAAAAGCAGGACTCTGCTCAATCACGGCAGCTCCTGGTGGGAATGTCCACGCTTTGTTAAAGTCTGTTGGCACATCTCAGCCCGCAGTTCAGCCCCTGCCTGGATGTCTGGGAGACAGACAACGGCGTTTCCCTCCCCTATCTTTCCCTGTGAATTGCTCTGTTAAGTAAACATCATCAGAGCCGTGCGATCCTCCGGGCTGGGAGTGCTGGCTCTCACATCCGCATGGCTTTATGTCCTCGCTAGACGAGCCCGTCTTTTCACAAGCAAAGGGAGGGCGCTCCGAGAAATTGATAAGTTTGGTCAATTTCTGGAGTTGGAGGAAGGATTTCCCCGGTCCGGTCGCCCGTTTTCGCGTTCTCTCGCATTGACTGGCCGGGTAGATCTGCCGCTGTACATTGTCCAGGATGGGAGTACAGCCGCACGTACTGCTGCTGCAGTGTCTCATCTCCACTTTTGCATGCAATGTCTTCGCTTATTCCGAGGAAGCTGCAGATAAAACGGTCAAATCGGACGGATATTGCAGCAGGATCTTAAGGGCTCAGGGCACCAGGAGAGAGGGCTTTAATGAGTTTCGGCTCAGAGTGGAGGGGGACCCGGAAAATTACCAGCCTGGGAGCACTTATAGAGGTATGTCATTATGCCGCGTATTCATTTGATACGGCTTTTATTACAGACGTACCTGTGATCGTGTTACCTCTTACCCAGACCATGATGTCATTGTTAGATGAGGTTAGACTGTATCAAGTGTGGCAAACATACCGTACAAAATGTCGCAGCATTTCGGTAGCTTCCAGCTTGGCAGCATGAGAAACTTTTGCCATGTGCTTTAATGCTTCACAGCGAGGTGGTATGCCGCAATCTTAGCCGAAATACACATGTCAGCTTGGAGGCTGCCGGGGCATTACGGGTAAAACTTACTTACTTCGACCTAAAACGGCTTTGCGTTGGTCTTTACGAAGCCAAAAACATTAACAGTGCAGACAGACAATAAGCGTGTTCTTCAGGTCCATGAAATGAAGACATGAACTTTATGCGTTGCGTTTCTGACCGTAACACGAACTGTAAATGCCTCTTGGTGAAAAAACGAGCAGCTAAGAACCAAATGGCTTTAGCAATGCAATATTGAAATATACCCAGTTAGTATTATTTACGACGTCGTTACCTTTGTTTCTTAACAAGAATTATTCGGTATTTTTAATTAAGAATTCTAATTCAGAGCTAGAACAACAGTAATAACAAAGCAGCGTCAACATCATAATTAACAATAATAAAGATAATAATCTTAATGGATTAATTATAGGCCTTCTCTCACATTCTAATATTTGTTAATAAGGTCTGTAATTACATTCAGCAAATAAGATGAAAGCATCTTAACCAGAGAGGGGCCGCGGTGCCATCAGGAAAACCTTCAACAGTGTTTGTGCTGAATGGCACTGTTATACCCCTAAATGATGCAGGCGAGTTCACAGACACTGGATCAAGGTGTGATCTTCACAGAGTTCTCAAAAATCACGTCTTACTAATTACACAGTTGCTGCAAATGACTTGAATGTTACCATAAGCCACCTTTGTTGTGGTTTTTCAATGGAAAATATGAATAATTTATTGGTATGCTGTTTACCTGAAAGGTATAATTCTCAACTGTGCATTCTAATTAGTCAAAGTTTTGGTTACATATATATTTTTTTTTTCTGGAATATCTAAGTTAAATTCTGATTTCTCAGACTATGCCATCAAATTTGCATCCTATTCCTAATTTTACCAGCTATCACAATACCTTACTGTATCCTGCTTTGATCTGCAGTAATTACCATTTTGATTTGTTTTCGGTTATTATAATATACCTTACACTAAGGCTTGAGCAAAGACGGTGATCCAGATGTGGTATTCTGTATTCAGAATAACGTTATGTAATAAACCCAAAACCAAACGCTGCTGTATGTCTCTGACACTGTCCGTTTTCTATTTTCTGTTCTCAGTGACTCTCTACGCATCCAGCCCTTCCTATTTCCGAGGCTTTACGCTCATCGCTCTGAAGGAGGGGAAGGATGGCGACAGAGATGAAGATTATGCCGGTAATTTTCAGGTAAGGCACAGGATGTAAAGCATTAACAGACAATACTGTAGCGATATGAACTGGAATTGTTAGTTGTTAGGCACAGAAGCATGATATGTTCAGCAAATTGAGCTCACATAGACCTTCACTTACTGAAACTTTTTCGTCATCATCCGGGGTAGCTGGAGCCTCACAGGTCAGTCCTCCAGTGGCAGTGGTGCGTGTCGGTGGTGACAGGGCCAAACACATCAGCCGTGATGATGTAATGCTTACGGCAGCTTGTAGGTACACATTTCCACCTGCCACTGTTGACATTAACACTCTCTGCGCTGTTGCAGAGGGCTTCTTTACAGTCCAGCCCCCCCCACCCCCCCGCCCTCCACTGTGGGGTGAACGGAGAAACATCCGCACAAGCTGTAACCCCGCGCCCTGTTCAGCTGAACCTTCCTGCTCGCAGATGGGCCCCGTCACTTAATCCTGCCGCTCACAGGCCCAGCATGCTCACCTTGCTCTCCATTCTCAGTTGGACATGGCTCCGGCCGATTCAGAAAGTGAACTGCAGCATTTCGGAGATACTCGAGAAATTTACCCAGAAAAATCTGTCATGACTGTACTGAAGGACTTTTTTCTTTTTTTTAGAAGCAGATGCAGTGCGTAAAGTGATATTTATAAATATGCTTGCATTTTAAAACACAAATAATATTTTTATTTTGAATGGCCTATATATCAATAGATAAGCAGGAAAATCTGACTCCTCCTTCGCACTCATAGCTGACAGGGCCCCTGTCTGACACCAAAGTCCCGTTTATAAGCATTTATAAATCTGCTACATCGCCACCTTTTTCTGCCTCTTCCTCCGGGGACATAAAGGCGAGAATCAATCTGAGCCAAAGAAATCATGCAGACTCTCATTTTGCTAGAAATTTGGAAAATTAACAATATCACCGAGGCTACATGCACCCCTCCGCCAAACACCTTGACCTTTAATAGTTGGTTTTTTTTTATATGAATGGATTGCGAGTCACATTATTGTTTACATGCAGATTAAAGATTCTCCCACGGACATTCCGTGGTACCCCAGCCCCAGTTCGGCAGTCACACAGAATAATAGTTTCCAGGTGCTGTTGACTGTCTTTAGGTTAAGACAAGTGAGAAGTGGATGAGGTCGGCTTCTCAGGGCGGGCCGCCGTGTGGCTTATGTCACCTCGGAGAAGCTCTCTCAGCAGATCTGCTACGATGGCAGCCTGGCTGTTAACCTGTGTCTGACTCCACAAATTACTGCGCTGCACTAAAGCTGAGTGATTCTATTAACAGACAACCTCTAAACCTTAAGCTCTTTCACATTTGAAAGTTTTTACCTTTCGCTTAGGCCAGCAAAATGACATTCTAATGATTTTCTGCCGACTTTACTTCATGAATGCGTAGCATCTATAGGAACTTGTAGGAACAGTGCAGTTGAGCTTAAAAAATTCATAGAACCCTGTGGGGGCTATTTGTAATGTTAATGAAAAATAATATGCGGAGACCAATTCCTGTACACAAAAGATCCCTGTGCAGCCCGTGTAAAGATCAATAGCTGGCTTCAGAATTACATGGGAGTTAATTAAAAAGTATGTTGTAGACTCAGGCACTAATAAACCCATCAGAAATGGGATCAAGAACCACAACAAAAAATCTCCTTGTTTAATTATTTTCAGACTTTGCACCAGACATGTAATGTAATCCATGTGACAGTTATATAAATAATAATGCAACCTAGGAACATATTGTTACAACTGTATCTACAAGTATTAGTCTTCCATCTTTGTGGGTTTACACATCAAATTGAATTCAGAGTGAAATGTGTTTTTAATTTGTTGAAGCGTTTTTCAGATCTTCAGAAAAGGGCAGGTACAGCAAATCATTATCTATTTAGATGGGTCACCTGATACCAAATGATGAAGTCAGCCATTTGTATTATCTGCCTAGTGCAGTTCTATCAACAGACCACAGAAAGTCTAATCAACAGACCACAGAAAGTCTAATCAACTGACGACAGGAAGTCTAATCAACTGACCACAGGAAGTCTAGTCAGCTGACCACAGGAAGTGACAACGGCATTGTCGCTGATCTCCATAGCTGACTCTATACCTTGAAGTAGAAGATCTTTATTCTTTATGTGGGTTCCTGGCTCTCTTATGCCTCCTATTTTGAGGACACGTCCCTGGATCTCTGTATTTCCCTGCTGTTGCGTACTGTTGATATTTAGCAGCAGGCTTGAGCGCCCATGTCAGAGTGAAGCGCTGCTTCGTGACGGACCAAATTAAATTTCAGGGAAATCCCGCCACAACCCAGCCGCCCCAGTGCGTCGGTGTGTGCGGTCGCGCTGCACGTCTGGCAAAAAGGTTGCGAGGAAACTTCTCGTGAAGCAGGCGATGTGTCATTTCGCCGAGCGTTGTTATTATTGTTCGGGAGGAAGCCGGCACCTTAAGCGGCCCCGAGCGCTGTGCTCAGCTCCAGGGCTTCATTTCAGTGGAGGCGCTGGTGTCGTAGAAAATTGGAAGCGGCTGTTACTTCCTCCTTCGTGGCCTGTGACTGATGTGCGCCCCAAGGCTTCACCTGTTCACCTGTATGTCGCTGGCATCAGTCTCCTTCCTATAACGCAGTCAGATGCCTCGTCAAATTGGAGCCCAAGTCCACAAGCAGAGACACGGACAGGTCGTTGCTGCCGGGTCACGTCCAGCTGATGGCAGAGGAGAGCACTTCTCTCTCAGAAGCCGCTCCGTTCCTGACTCCTGAAGTGCACGATTGCGGAAGACATCCTCTGTCCTGTAGGCCTCGCCCAGACACGCCGCGTTCCACACGGGATACAAAGCAGGTCCCCGAAGTCAGCGCGGATTGACGCTCCTGGCTGCGCTCCAGTGCTCCCGAATCGTGCTCCCAGGGAGGATAACTGAGAGCGAGGTTTCCCCCAAGGTGTAGCCCAGTGCTGCTGGGCAGGTCTCTGCAGGGACACAACCGAAAAATACCTCTGGCAGAGGAATAGATGAAATGCAGTTTTTTTTTTCTTCTTGCAGGTCTGTTGGGGAAGTCTCGTGGCTTCAACAAATTTTCTTTCCCTTTCGGTGTCTCTCGGTGTACTTTTTCTGAACCCTTGGTTGTTCACGGGCGTTAAGCGATTCCAAAAACACAAAGAAAACATCCCCGCTCGAATTGGCTTGCAGCATGCGACGGACAGGACTTTGGGAACGGCATGAATGCACTGCCTCTGAAACTCGGAGGTGATGGCGGAGTAGGGACTGTGAGTACGGCTGAAGGGTAATGCTAAAGTATTCTGTCCTTTGTATATGTAGGCACGGAGGCATGCCTTCTATTTCTGTAGCCTGGATAGCCTGGATAGTGCGGCTAATGCCGCCCCTGCAAGCTGCTGTTCGTCACAGCTGGATGTCATTGCACTCCCATGGCACTGTCATGGAGGAGAGAAGGGCTGGACATGTGAAGAAGCCAAAAGCTATTATTAGACGCCTTGGGAACCAGGACTGCTGCCTTGTGACGTTTGTGCTGGTGTTCGCCGGGCCGTCGACTGAGGGGCGGATTCCATGGTGGACTCGAGTCCAGTTTGAATCCAATTTATACTTCACTCTGAATGCAGAGCTGAAAAATTATATACATCCAGCTCGCCGTCGTTCTCCTCTCAGAAGGAGCTCGCAGGCAGTGGGGGCATTATCAGGAAACAGTGGATGCAGGTCTCATCCCTGACATAGGGCCTGGTTTTCCTCACACAGCGTAAACAAAAATGGGTAAAACAATGTAGAAAAACACAGTAGATCTCATGTAGCCATTTGTGGATGACCCACGGCGAACAAGCCGTACCCCGAGGAGAAGAACGGAACGGCGATGGAAGCTAGATAGAGGTGTTGCCAATAGAGCAGGCCTCAGCATGCTTTGAGAAGCCCAGAGGATTCTTGGATTTCGGGCAACAGCTTCTGATGGCTGCCCCTTACTCCGCGGAAAATGGGAGCCTACCAGCATTCCCTGCAGGACCCTCTTCATACAAACATTGTCTGCCCTCGCTATGATCTAACGTGCATCCCAACGTGGGCCAGAGGCACAGAGAGATGTGTCATCGCTTAGGCGGCTCTTCCATTGCCTTAGTTCACAGTTGCCTTTGTTTTTGTACTGGTGAAATCCAGCATGGATTCTGCCTTCATTAATAGTTGGGCGGCGTCGCACTTTTTATTATAATAGAATGTTGTCAGCTGAGACGTAAAGCTGTCGGTTTTCGGTTCAGTTCCTGAATCATGGCTGTAATTACACTGAAGTGTGTGCGCGTGGCCGTAAATATTGCACGCTGCGTAAACATTGTAAATATTCAAACAGTTTCACTGCGCTCATAATTAACATATTGAAGCGAAGTGATACGCGTTTGCATTTATTTTTACTAAAATGGCAGAAATGTAGCTGTCGATCCGCCTTAATTCTTTCAGATCATTGATGACGAGGACACTCAGTTCATGACAAACTGTCCCCCAGCCGTGACCGAGAGCACCCCTAGAAGGAGGACGAGAATACAGGTGTTCTGGACGGCGCCCCCCGCTGGCAGTGGCTGTGTCATCCTGAAGTGAGTAATATTTCTGTGTGTTTTCCCAGGAGACAGGAAAGTGGGCGGAAGACATTAGTCTGACATCCAGATGGAAAGGGGAGATAGCAAAGGGGGAGGGAGGTGTGATCCTTTATTTTCCCCACTAAAGCAGTAAAGGGACAGTTTTGAAAGGGACTTGTCCTAAGGTAAGTGACGTAATAATAATATTAAATCTGCTCAAAGTAGGCAGTGTTTCTGATGTTGTCCAAACCCAGGCTTGGCTGGGATCAATGCTTAACTGAAGCTGGTGTGATCACCGTCTGACCCTGGCTGGGTCCTCGGTCCCCTGGAAGGGGACCAGTTGAGTTGAAGGGGCCAGCTGACGGGGCCCTTGGTGTTAGTGTGGTCCTTGGGGCTAGTGGGGTGTTAGGGGCCAGCCGATGGGGCCCTTAGTGCTGGCGGGGTGTTCTGCGATGGCGGGGCCCTGGAGTCTCGGGGCCAATGATGCTTACGGGGCCCATGTCCCGATGCAGGCTCTGTCATGTATGGATACAGAGGTCACATCCTGCGCGTCGTTGCCACATCTGCATTATTACATGCATAGCGGCCATTCCAGCTCTTTCCCTGAAAGGGCATACACACTTACATGTCACAGTAACACCCCTTATTATGTGCTCCTCAAGTTGAGTGACGGCTGTTCAGAGAGAAAGAGCTTCCTGCCTCTTCCTCCGAATCGGTCCCTCAAGTCGGAATGTCACGCTGCTCCGTGGGTCGTCATTCCCAGATTGCCCACCATGAATCAGGTGTGAATCCTTTTGCTCTACCTCTGTGCTGCTGGCATCGCGGACGAGATACTCTCCCCGGCAGGGGAAAGAGAACAGGGGGAGTAAGTGGGGAAAAAGGGAGGAGATCAGGAGAGTGGGGGGGCACCCGAGTTTGAGATGTAAAGTTGATGGAACACAATTAAAGTGCTGTTAGATGGTGCCACTGGAGCAGAGCGATTCCATCTTCTGGATGGCACTTGATTGCATGGGACTGGATGGCAGCGCGGGCCACCCTCTCAGACGAAGAGGCACAGCACAGTGCTCCTTATAATGAGGAGCACTGGCCAGCAATGGCTTTCTTGTGAGAAAAGGCTTTGCATGGCTCCTGAGAACATCGTGGTCTGGCAGGGTTATCAGAGATGCATCAGGACGTACCAGTAAAACAGTGTGGCAGACTGGCTTCTCCTGGGATTTTCTGCCACAGACGTACATGCTCGTACAGCACACAGAATCACACAAACTAACGTCAGGGCTCTGTAGGCTTTGAAGCAGTTTTACGGTTACTTACATTATTCTTCCCAAGTGGAAAGCGAAACAACACTGTAATTAATACAAATGAGCATTTATATGCAGTGTTCTCGTTTATCGCCCAGCTTGCGAAGGAGAGCGACATGATGTGAGGGTGTATGGCTTTATAAATGCTATATTACCAACATTAAACCTCCTTAGCTATGGTAGGGGACTCCGTGAAGACATATCATCTACCTGAAATATAATAGATTAGACATTGCATCACTCCGGGCATTTTACAATGAGAAATAATTTCCAGTTAAATGAGGGCCGTGGCCATCTCTGTAGACCGCGGTAGGGACACTTCATGCTTCATGCAGCTTTCCTGAGGGACACAGCTGCACCCTCGCGATGGTGACTAATTAGCATTTAATGAGTTGTTACCCTAAGATCTCCGAGGTAAAGTTCATCTGTAAAGTCCAATGACTAATACTATTCAACTGCTTCTGCACATGGAGGCGTTTTGAACGACCAGTCTTTATTAGGCAACAAAAAATGGACTTAAAAGTTGTACACCTGTTGTGCAAACACACGCACACACACGCACACACACAGACACACACAGACTCACTTTAAATGGCAGGCATTAAGCACCAAGGCGGGGAAGCCAGTGTGGCTGTAATAATGCCTTGTTGATAGGATTTAGATTGGATGTTAAGTAACCATCAGCACGACTGACTGCCTGAAGTGCCTGCAGGCCCTTCTGTGATAGGAATTGTGAATGTGAGGTGCGATTGGATTAAATCATGAACAATTAAAGAGTTGCCGCGACTGCTGGCAGGGCCTTTCGTGGTCTCGTGTGTCTGTACGCGGGATTCTGAGGATTCTCTCCCCGTTGTGTATCATCGGGGTTTGGCTAAGGAGACCCCATCTCCAGACCAAGTGGCCTAATGCTGAGGGAAGTGCTGGTTTGAATCCCCAACCTGCGAGCCTGATGTACCTCCAGCTGGGGACCTGGGCGCTGAATTAGCTGCCCACTGCTGTGTCACATATGGGTTAAATTGCTGTGCGTCAACAATGACAAAGAATCACCCCCTTCACTTAAAATACACCACCGTGCAAGCAGCTGCCTACGAAAATTCCAGTTAAACAATTGCCACATCGGTGCACAACCATGTTAGTGCTAGTTTGGAATTTCGAAAACTCTCCTAAAGTCAATCCATCGTTTGTAGTAACCATGTCATCCCAGCTAATTGACAACATTACGTGAAGGTCTTCACAACCATCCATACTGTAACGTTAATGGAATGTTAGTTCCATATTTTACATTTTAACATTTACATTTTACATTTTAAGGTTCTGTCAACGTCGCCACGATAACATTTTTACCTGAGCATCATTTTAACACAATTAATATCGATAACATTTTTTGTAATAAAACATTGTTTTATAATAGTGCAGTATCTGTATACTGCAAACACACCACCCAGATCTGAACCCTCTGAGGTGCAAAGCGACAGTGTAATTCGCTGTGCTACTGCGCCCTTTAGCTGCGGCTGCATTCTGGGAACATCAGGAGAACTGGACACTCGGAACATTTCTATACCTTAATTGTAATGTACGGTAAACGTTCTCAAGATGAAGAATTGTTAGTGGGGAAATATACTAAGGGTGTTCTTCTACTAATCCAGCAATATATCAGTGCAATATATCAATTTGTATTGTGTTACTACTCATCTGCACATATTCTAATATGAAGTTTCCTTTGACAGACCATTGCACAGTGCTTTACAGTATGTGCCAGTTGCTTTATTACTCACTAAGAAGACAAATATTTTGTTGCATCCATCCTGCTCCCATATCCAGGCAGGGCAGCACCTCACCCTGCATAATACAGACCATTCATAACACAGGCCCATTCACCTTGTTCTGCTCGTGTCGGCTCTGGGGAGACCCGACACTGTCACACCCTACCTCGTCTAGCCACGCTCTTGTGTGCATTGCACTCTGTGGAGCATGCATTTTATTACATACCATTCACGTGTGCATTGGAGTTTGACCTTTACTACTTCATAATAACATTCGGTCATGCAGGGCAGGATTGCGGCTTTTTCTGCAAGCTCTTGGTCTGCTCTCCGGTTCCGGGTTTGCAGGGCAGGATTGCGACTTTTTCTGCAAGCTCTTGGTCTGCTCTCCGGTTCCGGGTTTGCAGGGCAGGATTGAGGCTTTTTCTGCAAGCTCTTATGGCGCTTTTCCACTGCATAGTACGGCACGACACGGTTCAGTACAGCTCACTTTGGTTTGGCTCAGTTCGG
>JAODKN010000008.1:21317885-21340735 GCA_026774425.1 Petrocephalus zakoni | reverse complement strand
GGCCCCCCCCGCCCCCCCCCCCCCCCCCCCCCCCCCCCCCCCCCCCCCTGGCGGGCTTCTCTTTAGTCACTTTGGTGTTACTCTCTGTTAGGCAAGTACAAAGTTCCCATTAGGAGAAGAAAAGATAATTGCAGAGGGTTCTAGCTCTAAATGTTATGTAGGGCTCCATAGGGTTCCAGCTGTAAATGTTCTGTAGGGCTCACAGGGTTCCAGGTCTAAATGTTCTGTAGGGTTCATAGGGTTCCAGCTATAAATGTTCTGTAGGACCCATAGGGTTCCAGCTGTAAATGTTCTGTAGGGCTCATAGGGCTCCAGGTGTAAATGTTCTGTAGGGCTCCATAGGGTTCCAGCAATAAATATTCTGTAGGGCTCATAGAGTTCCAGTTGTAAATGTTCTGTAGGGCTCCATATGGTTCCAGCTGTAAATGTTCTGTAGGGCTCATAGGGTTCCTATCCAGTTCTGAACCTGGTATAGAAAACATTTTCTTCAGCGTAGAATTATGACAATAGACCTGCAAAGCTTCTATATTACTTAACAAAATTGTTGATGATAGGGGAATTAATAAGCTGGTTTAGCCTGTCCTACACAGCTAGGGTTCCTCACATACACATCTAGGTTCCATGTCGTATTCAGCTAGGGATCTTCTTGTACTGTACACAGCTAGGGTTCCTCTCACCTACCTAGGGACCTTCTCACACACTGCTAGAGCTCCTCTCATACTCACCTAAGGACCTTCTCACACACAGCTAGGGTTCTTCTCCTCAATTTCTCCCACTGTTCTGCCTCCCACTGTTGCCTGGATCTTCCCAGTGTAGTTAAAACACATTTCTGTTACATTGCCTATTCATTTTCTCTCACTTTCACCTGTAAGTCTGAGTCAGTACACTCATGGCTGAGTTCGTACTTCCGGCCTGGACCTTTCTTCAGTGGCCCTGTACGTCGGGCCAGTGTCAGGTTATCCTCACAAAGCGGGGTCAGAAACTAATTATGAAGCGTCTGCTGCTGACAGACAGATCACTTAAAGGTCAGATTCATTATCATGCTTCCTCTCCCGCACCTTGCGTTCCCTCCCCCTGGCCATTGGGTTAGGATATGCGGCACAAATGATTGACGTGTGACGCTTTTGTTCCTGGGAGTTTCTTGCGAATGCCTTCTGGTCGGGGCACGCTGTGCTTCCTCTTCATTTGCTCGCTAATTGCTTTTCTTCAGCTTGATGAAAAAAAAGAAATTAAAAAATTCTGCTGAGCACAGTAGTAAACGCGCGCTCTGCTACATGGCGGTACATGAACAGCACGCCGGCTGTGGGCCGCACACCAGAGCCTCTAGCTCATTACGGAGAGCGGGAGGGAACTAGGCCTCGTGCTCCCGTGCAGCGCTGCACCATCTGCAATCACTCACATTTCATCACCAAATTAAATTGGTTTAAAACTGAGCTAATTAAGGCAGAGACGACAATTAGGGGGAAATATACGCCGGTGTGTAGAGGTTGGGCGTAGTTAAGAAATTCAGTCATCACATAGGTAAGGGGGGGCATGTGCCGATACAGTTTGTTGTCACACACCACAGGGATGCGAACCTGGGTGCAGCCATGCAGTGGGTGATACCACAGCACCACTCTAATTCAGATGTTAGTGCAGTGTTCAGAGTTAAACAGTGTGAAGTGCCAATCCTACCATCAACCCCCAAATATTCTCTGAACTTGGCATACCTGCTCATAGGGATGTAGGTTAACGTCATACCCAGGACAAGGCAACCACAGGTTAAGGGCCTTGCTCAAGGGCCCAACGGAGTAGAATCACTCCTAGCATTCTTGGGATTCGAACCAGCAACCTTCCAGTTGCTGGCACAAATCCCCTAACCTCAGGGCCTCGACTTGGCCCACATCACATAGACTTTGATTTATTGCTTTTACCTAATATTATAGATTATACGTTCATGGGAAAACCATGATAATGCAGAATGCTTCATGTTTCACGTCTGCTTCCTCTTTCAGCTGAGGTGAAGCTCAAAGTGGGATGCAGATGAACACGCCTGTCGTGGGTGGGTTAGCAGGAGTTCATTAAGTGACCAGATGGTGCATGTATGTTTAACACGGATAAACAGCGTACAGGCGGGGGGGGGGGCATGTTAAGGGGCGCTGCCATCGCCCGGCCTCGAAGACACGGGGCTCCGTGTGCTGGCCTTTCAGCACACTGCCTGTGGACACAGCTTCACCAGATTCGCCAGACACACTGCCTGCATCTGGTCTGGGCCGGTTTGTTTAGGCAGATTGCTGTGGTGTTTTCTGACGGATGCATTAAATCATCAAGCGAGCTCACAGGCTATGAAACGCAGAAAATCAATCTGGCTATTTATCGAACAAATTCCCTCTAAATAACCAACTAACTCAAGTTCATATCACAGGGGAATATATTAGTGGGGGTCAGATATTTCAGTCAATATGGAAGCTACACTTGCATATGCGTTTGGGTATGCATCACCCCTGTCTAATGCATATTGCAGATTATCTTCATATGCGGCGTGATCTTTATTCCATTATTGATGAAATGCAACATCTCTACTATTCAACGTAGGTAAACATGTGCTTGCAGAGCCCAGTGAGAAACTTCAGATTAAAAACAGACTTTTGACAGTGATAAATCGCTTGACTTTGCATGTGCATGCTGGGATACCTTCAGATCATAATTTACGCCCATTATGTTACTGAATGTCATTTCTAATCATCCACAGATTTCGTCCCAAAGGGAAACATTGTTAATTTCTTGTTAGCGATAGCATACTCGTGTGTCACTGCGCCTTGATTAACGAGGCATAATGAGCTGTACATCGCGTTTAAATGCCAGACTACCAAGGATTTAAGACCGACAAGCAGGTTTCACCAACCACAGGTTCCGATATGCAGGGTGATCATACATTTACCTCAATAGTGCAACTGGGATTTATGTGATTTTTAGGGAAATGTTTTTACTGAAACCGCACAATTACTGTTTTTCTTGTCATAAATCAAGTCATTGGCATTGTCTATTACATAATAGAAGCCTCATGATTATGACATTTATATTACAGCTTGTATCTGAAGACACAAAAAAATGTCTCTTTAAAAGGCATTATCATATTTCTGAGTTTGATTCAGACACGTGTAAGTGGAGCTTAGTGTTTTAAGAGTAGATTTTAAGATTAAGTAACCATCAGTACTTTCATAAAGTTCAAGAAGTAACAAGTGGGATTCCCTGGCAGCTTTGGGGAAGATGCCTCCTGACAGTATGCATTTTGCAATCTGTGTGTAATGGTGTTTGTGAGTGAGTAGTGCTTGTGGGCTCCGCGGCCGGCCCACTCGCCGCCTGGCTCCTGCAGGGGACCGGCTTCCGGGTCGCCTGCAGCTCCTGGCTGCGCCGCTGCTGCCCGGCTCTGGGCCGCTCTGTGCCGGGAGCCGTTTGCACCACGGCTGTTCTTTCTACTTCCTGTGAAATAGATGCTTTCGTGTAAACAGGCGGACGGCATAGACTCCACCAAAATTAGTCATTCAGATTTCAACAAAAGGCCGTGGAAGCCAAGTGTTTTTCCAATAACGCGTATCTTTTTTGTGCCATATTTTAGGCAGTGAAACATGCTGCTCATGCTGCCAGTATAACCAGGGTGAGGTGACTATAATGAGGTCCGTGAATTTTTTTATGTTAGTACAGAATCTAAAGACCGATTTTAAAAATATGGACGTTTAGTGCATAAAAAAGTACGACAGTGAAAGGAACAGGATGATAAGCTCTGCAAATGGTTGTACTTGGTGTAAGTTCCACTTTGTTCCTCTCAGAATTGGAATCTTGTGGAGCAGGGTGATCTTTCATCCTGTGGACCTTATCCCGACACTAGCGCAGAAGATGTGCTGTATATCAGACATAAAAAGGAAGTTTGTGAATAGTTTGTCACTGTTGTTCATGAAAACTTAGCATTGTGAATCGTTTCTGAGACACATTGCCTTAATTGGACCTTACTGGATGCATGAGAGCTTCAGTGAGGGATGGAGGGCGAGGGAAGGACCTTTATTTTGAGGTCTTTTGGAGGTCACTTTTTGTGAGCGTCAGTGGAACAATTTATTCCAGAACAATCTCTGCGTGCCATCACGGCAGCTCTTTGTTGCCAAGTAACCCTTCATCGGTACACAGCAAAGCTGGGGAGGCAGAGAAAAGCATGACAATTAAAGGATGAAATCAGGAGCGAAGGTTCAGCACCTTCATGATGAACACAATAATAGTCACACAGAATCATCTAGGATGTCTAAGGTTTCGGTAAAGTAGCGTTTAAATAAGCTCCCGCCTGGCCTCCGGATACGAACATAAGCTGTTAAGGATTGTCAAGATATACTTTATTTACATTCCAGAAAATATTTTCAAATGTTTTTTCACTTAAATCTGGCATAGTAAAAAATTTAGCGAGAAAACTAATTGGCGGAGTAACATTGTCATCATCATTAACATCATCATTAACCTAACCAGATAGAGAACTTTGAAATGCCCATCTGGAACATTACACGAGAGTAGCAGACAGAACAGAGCAGGACCCTGGGGTGTTTTGGTGATGTTTTTAACCCTCTGCATGTGACTGGCTGTCTGCATGCCACTGCATTACATAACACATCTGACTTCTCTAACATTTTTCAGGTGAATCCGGGAATAAATAGTGCATTTAATGTTAATTTGGTAAGGACTGACTTAAAGCAGTCATTATACTGCATTACACATACCTTCATTATGCATTATATTGCATTCATAAAGTGTTATAAACTTGGCTATAACTATTAATAAAAATGCATAACACATTATAGTAATGTGTATGCATTAAGAATGCTTTATGAATGTCTCAACTATAATGTACTATAAATGCCCTCATAATGCAACAAAAAGCATATTTTTTTAATGCGACATAAAACATAATTCTTAATTTTTAAGCTGGCCATTATAATGCATTAAGAAGGTATTTATTATAGAGTAGAGCTTCACAGAGTCATGAAGAATCATGATTCATGGTTATAATGACTTCTTTTTATACATATATATAGTCCTGTTTATAATATTTTATGAGTGTGTTACAATGAATTTTAACAACAGTTATTAGGCTTTATGAATATGGGCTTTATCGAAAGTGTTATTGTTAATTCTAATGTTTCAAAATGTATCTTTAAAAGCACATTTTGAATTTCATTCTAATAAATATTTTAATGTCATACAATAAATATAGACAAGATAGCAAACACATTTTTAATGTTCTTTTTTTTTTGCATAGACGTAAAATGTAACGTAATGTGTTCATTATGTGCCAAGCAAACAAATAAAGAGGAGCAGCGTTCTGTGCCGCGGACAGAGGGAATGCGATTCCCGCGCTGAGCTAATGATCTGTGGCTCGTTTCGTCATTAAGTCAATTAAAAGTGACGCCGCTGATCTCTGCTGTTCAGGCTACCCTCACACGGTGCTCCGATACGATACGATAAAACTTTATCCCGTGGGAAATTGTCGATTAACTTTGGCTGTTTTCATTTCAACCCGTGGAGATTTTCCATTGCTACAGCTTCTGTGCAAATAGAGAATGATAGTCAATGTGAGAAGGCAGTATGTCTCAGCGAGTCATTATAATCACCTCAATAGATTTACAAGAGCGTGTTACATGTTGAGTTGGCACCCTGTCCTGGGTTACTGCCCGCCCTGCACTTGTAGCTTCCGGGAGAGGCCCTGGACCCCTGCCACCTCGCATAGGACACGCGGGTATAGAAAATAGAGGGATGCATTTTGGTTTGGGCACGAAAGCAGTCTTTGGCCCTGAATTATCTCGATTTGCTATGTTGTGTCTGTGTCTGCTTATTTATCATTTTCCTGCTTTGAATATTTGACGTATTTCCCAGTAATGAAGTACTGCGTCCTCCACTGTGCGTGTATGAAGCCAGCCAGCAGTGGAAACTGAGATACTTCTTGTCTCTCTCTGGACCCCATTTAACATGCGCAAAGACCATCTGCATGCATAGGTGTGGTGAACCATTGCTATTATAATACATGCTTTTTCCAGCCTGTGGCTTTATTCTTATGAAAAACAGCTTGCTATTAACTACCCAGCAGCCGTAATACCACCAGACGTATGCTCCGTCTTGTTTCCTCCCACAGAAAGCACTGGCTCAAATATGGTAAAGCGTGTGGCCAAAGTGCCGGTCACATGAGCCACTTTCCAGTGGTCTGTCTGCACATTCTCTATGATGCGGTTTGTGTGCCGCATACTGCATAAACAGCCATATCGGTGTTTTTGTTTTCAGTCAGATTGTCTCACTGTTTGCTGCCTCTGACTGTTTCCTGCCTATGTGCGGTGTTTCCTTTAAAGTCACATCTAGAGCTCCACGTCACACACATACGGAGACAACAGAACACGCTGTAAATTACCTCGATTTCTTTCCTTGGAAACGCTAATGAGCTGTTCGTCTCCTAAAGCCAGATACGCAGCATCCCAGATGGCAGTGACTTCTCCTCCGCACTTTCCCGTGCTTAATGTAGGGAACAAAGTCTGTTCCTCAGGCTAGCAGCTCGCTAGAATCTGGCCACTGGGCTGTTTCATTCAACAAGCTCAGTTCTTCATCTGTAAATTGAAGTATATGCATTTGTTCATCTGTATAAAGGCTCCTTCCTTCATCTCTCCCAGCCACCAAAGAGCCCTCATCAACATAGCCAGAGACTCGCCTGGCCAGTGAGAGAATGGACTTTGCTCAAGTGAAGGGAATCCGGCAAGCTTCTGCAGGCTAATATAGGCTAATCCTGACCAAAACAGGCTAATACGAGCTAAGAAAGGCTAATGCTAACACAGGCCAATACAGACTGATGCAGGCTACACACCAGAGCACCTGACTTATAGAGAGCCAGAGACTGGGACAGGAGTCTCCTGCAGGCCACCAGTGCAACCACCTAAATGAAATGATAGCTCTAAACTCACTTTCATAATACCTTCAAGTTGAATATGGACTTGCTGGAATATGCATCATTTTAATTGGCGTGAAATCAGTGAGTTCCAGCCACCCTAATACGGGATTATGAATTAGGGGGCTGAAATCAGGGTAGCATGAATGTTATATTGGTGGCTAAGGCTACAGAATCGCTTTCCAGGAAGCGTGACCAATTAAGAGCATTTTCTCCTAAGTCCTTCCCATCAAAATTCCCTTTTAGTTATTAAAACCATGCCACAGTAGATATATAAAAACTGTATATGGCTCCGGTGGTGAGAGCAGCGTGCCAGGGGACAAATTCCCCACTGTTTCTAATTAAAAGAGTGCATTTCAAAACCTGTAATATCTACAGGGGCTTAGATATGAGAGTAAATATGTCTTGGCCTTTGGGAAACATAGGGGCTCCCCCGCTGCGGCTCCGGAGGGTTCCGCCTGATCCCATCTCACCTTCCGGACTGCCAATATTCCGAAGGACAAGAAAGATGTGGAACAATCAGAAATCTGCTTGCCTACCACAGCTGGACCGGGTTCATTGCTGAGGGCCTAATGAACAGTGCAAGTCCGCAGTCAGCAGTTTTTTGAGCCTCATTCTTTCGCATTCAGAGAAGGTTTAGTATCTGTATGGGAGGCCCACGCGGTGCTTGTACGAGGTGTTTCGAGAAGCACACCAGGGACAAATTTGGTCTGCTGAAAAACATCACGTTAATAATTTATCATTAAATCCTGAGTTTAAACCCTTGAATTAGAATGGAGCTTGTTCATAATTACCACCATGGTACATACTGTATCTTTACACTGCTGTCAGCCAAAATCCATTTTAATGTTACAGATATTTCACCGAAAAGGGTGCTGCCTTTCCATACATGTATACAAATGTATACAGAGAGTTGGGGGCAGTAGGCTGGGGATGTCCTGGGTGGGAGGCAAGTCCACTGTACGGGACATACACCCACATGCTACTGGCAGTTTACAGGCACCTAAGTGCACATCTTTGAATGGACTGGGAACACAGCAGGAAGATGCAGCCTGCAGTAAAGAGCTGCAGGGGCAGGGGTGAGGTCCCTGTGTCACCCAGCAGAGCAGCCTCACGTATATCCATGATTATCACTGCTGAGGACCTTAATGTTCAAGCTGCGATTCCAAAGTGACGGTAAAGCGGCTGCCACTGAGTAAACCCAGAGCCAGGATCAGTATCAGCTGGCGTTCCACTTCATCAAAGTGCCCCGATGCAAAGTGACAGCGCTGTTGTTTCATTACACGAATCGCCCAGAGGCTCTGCTTTCATTCGCCATTATTAAGTTCTGCCTTCAAGACAATATTTCCCACTTTCATAGCAGATCCCCCGACAAATATAATGTGATTATTGTTTGGCATGGGAGCGCACATACCACGGGAACTGGGCGGGCGGGCCCTGTCTGTGGGCGGGGGGTCCTCGCAGTCTGCTTAGGCATCCTTAGTGTTTGCCAGGAGGAGTGCTGACGTCTGTATGTTGGCTGATCAGCTGTCAGTATGGAATACGGAGTATGGAAGGAGGTTCTGGGTGGGTGGCACTGTCTGTGTGGGTGGGGGGGGGTCTTTGCAGTCTGTTTAGGCGTTCTTAGCATTTGCCTGGGGGAAGCACGTGGCCTAGCTGACATCTCTGTGAAGGCTGATCAATTATCACTGTGGAATACGGCATGTTGATGGAGGGACATGGGGGGGATGAGTGTCTGGCAGGGTGGGAGTGTGAAAAGTCCTTCTTCTCGAAAGTAAAAAGGATGCAACTGCTGGGAGCATGGAGGACAGAAGCCCACCACATTCTGTGTCGGAGGCCGGTCCTCTGACGGCGTCGATGTGGGGGGGGGCGGCGTCATTACAGGAGCCTGACATGATGCGGGGCATCCAATGGCGCCAGCAGGAGCTGAAGGCCACACAGGGTCAGAACCTCCATGGAGTTCCTCAGACTTTACTGCACAGAAGATCTTCCATCGCTAAGACAGGGCCTGTTAACCAGCACAGACCAACTGTGGTTAGTTGCCATTTCCATGACTGAGGAGCAGACAAGTGAAATATCCAAAATAGGAACAAAAGGCAGGAATAATTCAGTCCTTCCCGGCTGCAATAGGACCCAATTTGACTTGAATTTATTCAGAATTTTTCTGTTTGTACGTCCCTGAAAGAAAGCGGGCCGAGCGATTGCCTGTCTTATAATGGGAGTAATGGCTCTGGCGCTTTGTTAGCGTGCGGCTGAGGCCTGCATGAGGTCGTTATAATAATTTAAGAAGCAACAAAGATCCCATCAGAGCCACGCATGGAGAGCTGGCTTTAATGGCGGCGGCAAGGCAGAGCGTTATTTGTATCCTGAATATTTTAGCGAACATGCCCGGTCGCAGTGTCTGTATTTACGAAGGAGCGAGTGACTCCACATCCTGACTGCACTCGCATTCTCATCTCAGCAGCATTACAAAGGAAATGTCATCCCTTATGCAAGAAGCACTTGCTTGTCTATTTAGAGTTGCGCTGACTGTATTCCAGCTTTTTATCTTTGTTCATTGTCTCGGCACAGAATGAGTGTCCAGTCAGTCAAAAGGCATGCCGTTTATGTTCCTACTACAGGCACGAAGTGATCATGTGACTAGTTAATATGAAGGTTAAATGGTCCGTGAGCTGTCACCTTTAGGTTGGACCTGCCCTAATTGGACTTCTAATCAAAAGGGACAACTAATTAAATTTTCCATAACCTTATACAGATGTTTAAAAATATGTTTTGTTTCAGGAGGCCATTAGTGCTTAAAATCAGCTTTGCTTCTTAAGTAGCGTTATCTGGGCGCATTTATTCTTCCCCATGTGAAAGGACTGGCGAGTGCGTTTCTTCGCTATTTGTGCGAGTCGGCGAGAAACAGCCTTACAGGCGCAAATTGCATCTGACTCAATTACATTAATGGAATTTCAGATGGCTAAGCACCATAGAGGAATATATCGGGACACAATGCCTGGCATTGGATTCGGGTCAGCTGTATAAATCCAATTTGCCTCTATAAGTGATCTGAAAGTGGCTCTGGGGTCCATCTTCTTGCATCCGCTGATCACCCCCGTCACTCTGAATGGACCTCGTTCTGCTCAGCCCCAGATTCTCAAGCATCCCTTTTTGCGGGCTTGTTGATTATATCCTCGTCCTGAACCCGGCACTGAGATCCTGCCGACCATCGCCGGGGGCTGAGTGGGTGGGAAATAAAATTACATGTATTTAAAATCCCAGAGGAGACCCCCCCGCCCCCACCCCCACAAGGAGCCAAAGATCAGATCATGTCGACCTTTCTGCTAGAGGAAAACATGCTCTGTGCAATGTATATAGGTAGGAAGGAGAAAGTTGTGTCAGTTGGTGATGAGTATAGAAGTGCGTACAGAGGTAGGTATAGAGGAGAGTATAGGGGAGGGTATAGAGGCAAGTATAGATGAGTGAGTATAGTGAGTATAGTAAGTATAGTGAGTGTAGTATAGTAAGTATAGTGAGTATAGTCGTTTGGCTGTAGCTGAAGAGCGATTTCCGGTAGTGATGAATTTGGGCCGGTGTGACGTCTTGCGGCTCCCTGTGGATGAGCTGCAGCTAACCTTTAGCAGAGAGACACAAAGCTACATGAATAGGTGATAAGTGACCTTATCATTCCAGCAACAGGCAGAGCCGAACAAGACGCAGACAAACTCACACTCCTTCGCAGGTGTCCCATGTGTGGGAGGAAACGCCAGCCTGTGCTAGCAGAGTGATTCCACGCAATGACACTGAGTATGTGTGACAGGGATCTCCTGATGACTCACGGTGGCCCTCGATAAGCCCCAGTGGCCTTCTGGCTGCTGACTGGCCGCTGTGTCAGTTGGACCGCCTACTCTCTTTAGCATGTGCTCCTTACCAAAAACACGCATCACATGGGCCTGCATGTGAAGGGGGTGCAAATACAGCACAGGAAGGTGTGCTGTGTGACATTCTTATCCAGCACTGTCAGGATGGGAAATTCCAGTGCTGAAGGTCACTCTCTGAATGCACTGTACATGCCCCCCATCCAGGAAACCTAAGCAGATCAGGGTCTTTGGAGACCCTTCAAGGGTCTGCCCCAGGTTCCAACCCGGAGGTCCACAGCAGCTCTCTTGAGCTGTCACGGGAAACATTTCTTACCTTTCAGAATGTAGTATTTTCAGGAACAGCCTGCAGTATATCTGAGTGATATTCGCCTGAAATGCATGCATGCAGCATGCTGGCAGTGCTCTCGTGTGTGTTTACCTGTTAACATACTGACAGTGTATGCTGTAATCAGTGCACAGCACATGCTTGCTGTCATGTTCAGGCATTAAGCAATGCCAGAGATCATACACATAAATCTCGAGGCAAAGACAATATTTTGCAATTAAGATTAAGGATTTGCTACGATGTTGCTGTAATTAAATGTACTGGCAAAATCCACGTGTTCTTTAGATCAGAGAGCCTCCATTCAGACTGAAAGTCCAAACTAAAGGTGCACCGATCCGATATTAGAGGTCAGTTTCAGCACTAATCCAGACAGATCGGGTAACAGCCATATGTGACCCATCCACATCCGAAACTTTTTTAGTTTTTAGCAGTCTGTAAAAAGATCCTGTTTCTTGTTCAATCGATTTATACAATCAGTGGTACAGCCCTCTCCCATTTTAGATCTGCTCTAGCAGCATTCAAGCTGAACGCTCACACTGCTGTTTGGGTGTGAGCGCAGCGACTTCTGCCTGCTGTGATGTCACATGCCTCCCCTGTGCGTTAGGAGGAGCGTAAGAACATCAGGCAAGAGGGTGACAATAGCAAGTGCGACTTGCATGCTTGCGAAGCAAACTAACAAGCATGTCTGATATCTGGACGCATCTTACACTAGTTGAACAGCCATTTGCAGCCTTTGCAAAAACAAAGTTCTGAGAGGTGGAAGTAGCGTCTAGCGGATAATCCCACCGAACGAAACATGCGCAGTTGCGTGAGACAGTGCAAGTAATATGAAAAAAGCAATGGATGACTTGGGATTTACTAGCTCGGGCTGTTCTGCACACTCACTACAGCTTGTGATACACGAGGGGCTGCTATCGGGACGCTGTGTAAGTGACGCCGGGGCCAGCGGGAGCAAAGCGGTGGAGCATATTAACCATTCGCTCTTGGAACATATTCAAATTGCCTCAAAATGCCTAAAACAAGATGTACAAACAAGGTGGAACAGTACGTGACGTGTGTTTCTAGTAGCCTAATAAAGCTTAATAAAGCATACATTTTTTTCATTTATGTTTACTAGTATAAGAAAAAGAGCTCTAGTGTCAGATTGGTACTCATATTGGCCAATACTCTCTATTGGGATCGTATCAGCACTGAAAACGTGGGATCAGCGCACCTCTAGTCCAAACGGCAGCACCTGATACTGAAAAATCTATGCGGCTCTTCTGAAGTGCTAAACTGTCACTGCATTGCTGCAGACATCACCTCCGCTGCCTCCACCCTGCCACCACACTGCCCCCCCCATCCCCCTGAACGAGCCCGGGTCAGCAGGAGTTCCACCTCTTCTTCTTTTCAGAGTGATATGTGATAATTGCTGAAGCTGTTACAGTCTCCTCCTCAGATCAGTGGCACGCTTCTCCTCCTAATGGCTGCGTTTCACTCTCTCTGCCCCTCCCCCCACCCCCACTTGTCCTCCACAGGGTGACGAGGTGCTGACCGTCATCAAAGCGAAGGCGCAGTGGCCAGCCTGGCAGCCCCTCAATGTGTAAGTAGCTGCGACCAAAGTCTCTCCTTATCTGCCAGTGATTGCCCCTGCCTGCCGCCCCATCTGAACGGTGCCCAGAGAGGTATGTCAGACTGGTTGACACCCAGTGCCCGACTGCAAATGGCCCCCACAGTGTGTTCTGTAACCCGTGACTCTCAAGGGTTGGTCTGCCCCCCCCCCCATTATACCTTACCATTACTGACACAGACAGATCTTTGCTAATCAGCGCCATATAAATACCAGCAGGAGGTGGCAGGTGCGTGTCCAACTCCCACGCCATCTTTTGATTGGCCAGCTGGGAATCCCCCTGGTGATTGGACACAGGCCTTCCTGTATTTTGCTACCAAGCTGCATATTGACATTGTAAAATGAAGAAATGCCTAAGTACTGAGATACTAAGGGATCTGTGAGTGCTACACAGATGATTTACGTCAACCTACTTGCTGAATATAATTTGGTAACAATAAAACATTAAAAGCATGTAATACTCTCTGCTGGAATGACATGTGCAAAGTACCAAAGGGAATAACAGTGACTGACCAAAGCAAGAAGGCCACATGTATTTAACACTTGTTTAGTCACCGGTGGGATCGGCTCCTTTTCCTGCATCTGCAAACATCTGACAGCGCCAATCTGGTCTGTGCACAAGGCCTGCTAGGATACAGCTGTGCCCCATTACAGGCGGCTCTGTATCCGCAAACCCTAACAGGCCTTCGCTCTGCCAGGGGAAGGAGGGACATGGCAACTCCAGCACCTGCGTAGCCCCTGGAGCTGCTGCTCTTCATCGTTAATGATGCTGCTCGTTATTAATCAGCTGCTTTGTTTGAGCAGAGCAGGCTTCTATTTCGACGAGTGATGCCTCTGATCACTGGGGGGTGTGGTTTGCAAATGAGGTTAATGACCCCCCTCCAGCTCCTGTGTATAAAGACATCACTTTGACCTACTTTAACAGCAGGATTTCAAATAAGACACAGCTCTCTCCTTCCTAAATAAGGCAGCTTTGAAAGAGCCTGAAAAAGATGGCTAATTTCAGTTCAGTTTTATTAGAACGAGGTGGAACTGAGATTGACGTGTGTTTCTGCCAGTGGTGGGTAATCCAGGTCCAAAGAGTAACAATTCAGACCAGGATTTTGTTTCAACCAACTACTCAATCAGCCACTCTGTGACTGAGACTCTTAACACTTAACTGGTTGGTTGAAACAAAATCCTGATATGGACTATTACTCTTTGGACCTGGATTACCCACCTCTGGTCCCCGAACCTCTTTAAAGATGCAATAAATCTGCATACACCTTCAGAAGATGGATGATGAGGTCAGCACCATTCAGCCCATCCACTGGTTTGGTGCAGGTCATGGGGGGTGCAGGTCATTAAATTGTTCTGCAATTGCATGGAAGATCTCAGCTTCCAGCTCCATGTGACAGCCCTATTCTTAATGTTCCCTCTGGGCCTGTTTACCGGCATGTAAGCAGCCCTCTCGCTCTCTCTCTCTCTCGCCAAAAAGCGCTCTTAGACCTCAGCTCCATTTTTCACAGTCGCAGCCACGCTAAAGTGCAGATTTATTGTGCCGAGACGGACCCACGTAAGACAGCGTGGAGTGTGCTCAGAATTGGGAACTTGCATACCTAACTCTACTTTGTGAGTAACTGCAGCACTTTTCCAAGACACTATAAATCCAGCCTATTGCTTTGGAAGTTAAATATATATACAATAAACATATATATACAATGAAGACAGACATGCGTGAGCTTGGGAAGCAGTTTTGCTCAGATGTGCTCCTGCTTCCTCCAAAGATGGGTGCTGCATACCTGACCTATTGTCGCAAAGGGCTTTCACTTCAGGCAGATTTTGCCGCCAACATGCGCTCCTTTATCCATTATTAGGAATAAAACCATTGGAAATAGATTTTTATCCAAGGGGGAATCTGCTGCTGTTTTGACATTTGGAAAGAGGGCCCTCTTCCTCCTCTTCCTGTTCCTCTTCCTTCTCCTCCTCCTGTTCCTCCTTCTCCTTCCCCTGCTGCTGCATGGCTAAATGGAGCTGCCCTTAAATAGAGCCCAGAGGGTCCAGAGTTAGGGTTTGGGGTACTGTTTAGGGTTGGGTTTAATGCCTTGTGTTCTGCCAAAGCCCTCGACAGTTTCTGGACCTGCTGGCGGGTCACTGTAGCTTAATCTTTACCCAGCTGTGTAAACTTGTATAATCTGTAAGGTGCTGTGAGAGCCTGTTGATTAACAGAGGTTGTCAGTGGGATCAGACACTCGTTCAGTTGATTTGTCCTCTACACGGGAGCCTCAACAATACAGAAGTGGCATCATTGAAGAGCATATTAATGTAAAACAAGTCAAATGCTTGAAATTAATTAGAATAGTTGTTCAGTGTGACTAACAGGCCAAAAACAGCCGCAAAGCTTTGTTAGAGAGTGGGTGGTAATAACCTGCTAATCCCACTGTGAAATTGTGCTTGTGAATTACCGGGCATTTGTGTGGCATTAGTTTCCCCCGATATGTGTTTATAGGAAATCAGGCTGGACTGGCGGCCAAACCGGACTGCCTAATTATGATGGTCACCCGAGCAGTCGCCTAGGGAGGCATTGCGTGGCCGTGGTGTTACAGCATGCCATCACGCAGTGTGGTGCGTTTCCGTGGACACAGTGCAGTGCTGAACATGGCCGCCGCACTTCTGCTCTTCCGCTAAACAGCGTGAAGGCAAAACGGCTCACCAGCAGCGTATATGACGGAGCAGCTCCGCATAATATCGGCGTTCCCATTTGACAGCTAGGTGTGTGTTATCGATCATGCCGTGTGCAGTTTGTTAATGATTTGTTTATTAAAAATATATTCTCGCAAACTTAATACCCTGAACTACGTGGGTGTAGAAGTTGATCTTTTATGTGATTTATATAAATAGCAGTTTATTACATTTGGAAGATGTGCTTTCTGTATGTGAAAGTCATTTAAAAGTTAACAGAAGAATAACTGAGTTAAGTCAACTAAATAGTCTTTGATGTGGTCCCAAAAGAGCTGTCTTCAGCCATTTTTGCTAAGTCTATGCTAAGGCTAACAGGCTTAGTTTCACAGCACGATGGACTGCTGTTTTTCTTAGGAAGCTATTGCCTGTGCTTTTGTTAACTGAAATTCTTTTGCATGCTGTCACTTCCAAACCTGGCAATGTTTGTGGTATCACTGACTATGCTGTCACTATCTGTACTGTCACTCCCAAAGCTGTTGCTGTCTTTGCTGTCATTTTAAAAGCTGTAACTATCTGTGCTGTTATTCTCAACGCTATCTCTGACTGTGCCATTACTCCCAAAGCTGTCACTGACTGTGCTGTTACTCCCAAAGCTGTCACTGTCTGTGTTGTCATACTTCCAAAGCTGTCAATGACTGTGCTGGTACTCCCAAAGCTGTCACTGACTGTGCTGTTACTCCCAAAGCTGTCACTGTCCGTGTTGTCATACTTCCAAAGCTGTCAATGACTGTGCTGGTACTCCCAAAGCTGTCACTGACTGTGCTGTTACTCCCAAAGTTGTCACTGACTGTGCTGGTACTCCTAAAGCTGTCACTGACTGTTCTGTTACTCCCAAAGCTGTCACTGACTGTGCTGTTACTCCCAAAGCTGTCAATGACTGTTTTGTCACTGTGCCATCAGTGACAGTGCTGTCACTGAGTGTGCTGTCACTAGCTTTGCTGTCACACTTCCAAAGCTATCACTGACTATGCTGTCACTGGCTGTGTTCTCACTGTTTGCCCTGTCACTTCCGAAATTGTCACTGGCTGTGCTGTCACTGACTATGCTGTGACACTTCCAGAGCTATCACTGACTATGCTGTCACTGACTATTTTTTCATTGTCTGTGTTGTTACTGTTTGCCCTGTCACTTGCAAAGCTGTCATTGACTGTGCTGTCACTGGCTGAGCTGTTACACTTCCAAAGTTGTCACCGTCTGTGACGGCACATGGTGTCTCTCTGACATTCTTCTTGCCCAGTGCTTTTTCGGGACTCTCTAGCAGTTTCGGCTGACGGCGGCTGCACACTATATCATGATTTCTTCTTCATCCTGTGCTTTGATTGGTGTGTGAAAAGCCAGAATGACTTTACTATCTACTTTCATGTCTTTGAAAGGATATTAATGGAACAAAAAAACACTACTGAGTCTCCACAAGAGCTCTGGCCATGCAGGGCTGCTGTAAAATTACCAGCGCAAGTTTCTGATAACAAGCATCCTCCTAAAATATGCCGTTACTATGCTTGTGGAATTAGTCTATTTGTGGTAAAGAAATGTGTTTCCAATTTGGACTGAGAATGCAATGACAATGTGGCATGCCAACAAAATGGATAATTTCTCTTTTGTTAGAGTTTCTCTGTTCTGTTATAATTAGTCCCAGTTGAGTTGAGTATTGAATCACATCAGGCTGCCATAAACAGAATCTATGCTGGGGACACAGGAAGGTTTCGTCACGGTTCCTGCACCAGCCTGATCTCATGCTTGAAATGTCCCAGAGAAAAAGCAGCCCTGGCTGGCGACTGCATTCCTATCGCAGTCTGTTCTCTGTTATCATTGCAGTCTGATTGGATAATGTGAGGATCACACATGAACGGCTGTTGTAATGGCTGTAATCTTCATTCAGCCCCTGAACTCTGCGTGCGATTTCTGTTATAAAAGCGGTGCGGTTTTGCATACAGTTTGTATTGTCAGCTGCACTCATAGTCTTATAGACAAGTCCGCAGGCACTTTGCTCTCCCACTGGTCAGCATTAGCACGCTGTCACCTGACCTGGGGTCCTGCAGGTTCGATCCTGAGTGCCGTCTTGCCGCCCACATCTCTACTCAGCACACTCAGTTTCCCTATGAGCATGCGGGGGCTGTGTGGCCTGTGATAGTCCTGTGTCTGCCCACTGGGGGGGCTGTGTGGCCTGTGGTAGTCCTGTGTCTGCCCACTGGGGGGGCCGTGTGGCCTGTGATAGCCCCGTGTTTGCCCACTGGGGGGGCGGGGGATGGGGGGGCTGTGAAATCCCTGTGTGTGGCTGACTGAAGGTTGTCACTGAGGAGCCATTCTGTTTGAGCACCTGTCTGGCCGCGTTCTGGGGCAGACAACCTTCAGACTGTGTACACATTCCTCTTGAAGGCCTCATACTGTGCCTCCCCCCCATGCAGGCGGGCCGCCCCCTCCGCAGAGTTCTCTGTGGACCGCTCCCGGCACCTCATGTCCTTCCTGACGATGCTCGGCCCGAGCCCAGACTGGAACGTGGGCCTGTCCGCCGAGGACCTCTGCACCAAGGAGTGCGGCTGGGTGCAGAAGGTGGTGCAGGACATGATCCCCTGGGATGCCGGCACCGACAGCGGCGTCACCTACGAGGTGAGTGTGCCGGCTCCCCGGCTCGGCCTCTCCCCTCACTGCCTGATGTAATTTCTCCTGGATGTGGGGCACAATGCTACTGGCGTGCTGCTAAGAGCCCTCAATGTCCTCTGGTGAGGGACTTCTTACAGGACAATGCCATCTACTGGCCTGAAAAGCCTCGTCCATGTTATGGAGCCCCATCTTCAGGCAGAGACCTCACTGTGACATTCAGACCTCCTAGTGCATGAGCAGTGGATGTTTAATGAAATCTCATATGCAAAGCCTGCTTCAAACTGCCATCGTGTCCCCTATACTACTGTATAGTGGCTGCATAAAATCAGACAATACACATTAGAGTGGCAGCATACCTCACTGATTGGAACTGTAGGGTTGTGGGTTCAAATCCCCCTACGGACTGTTCTCTATGGCTCTGTCTTGGTCTCCTCCCACGTGCGGCGATGCTCATCTGCCTCGTAAGGCCTTGGCCTTCCGTGCGGGGCATTCTCTGTCTCATGTTCCCAGGAAATGTTCCAGCATCCTCTGCCGTATAGGCAGCTATGGAAAATGGATGGATGGATTTTGCACATTAATGGGGGATTTGCAGTGATGTGTGGCGTGGTTCTGGCCTGTGAGCTTCTCTTTGAAGTGTTATAGGTAGAAAGCGCGTTGAGTGACTGAGCCGCAACGCGGTTACCTTGAAGAAACATCCCATGCCGTTCCATCACTAAGCATCCTCACTAAGGCAGCCAGTAGGCAGCTTGTGCGTGGAAACAGCTGCTCAGATGAAATGCGAGCACAGCCAGTGGATGGCACATCTTATTGTTTCTGAAGTCAGCTAAAGGCTTGCAGTGTTAACTATGTGTGAAACGAATAGAACACCTCGATGTCAGTAACGTATGCTGGTCAGTTCAGTTTGGCTTACAAAGAAAAGGAAAGTTGTAACCTATGACTAAATGGTTATTTATGTGATATATTTTTGTCCTGTACTGTTATACAAAGGTATATGAACAATGCAATGAGTTTAATGAACTTTTTTCTTAAACCCAGCAGTTAAAAGGAACGGTTTCATAAGCACGGTCATTTTCTTGAACTTTTACAATGATATTTATTATAGACAGGTTGTAGAAATGTTCACTGGATGCTGTGGTTCAAATACCAAACATTGTCTTTTTGTTTAATTCCAGCTATTAAGGCCATGTTTACAATGGTCAAAGATTGTGTGAGTCTGCGTTACATAATCTATTATAGTATTATAATCGTAGTTAGAGTCGGGGCAGTGTGTGGCCCAGTGGGCTGAGCCTCCATGCCTGTGATCAGAAGGTCGCCAGTTTCAGGGCATGGAGTGGAAGGTGATGCACAGAGAAGCCAGGAGGGAAGAATTCTGTAAAATCGCCTGTAAAAGCAATATCACAAAGGCCATGAGTTGAGCATATTGAGATGAAACTGAGAAGTTTCTAGCAGATGGCCCCCGCGGGGGCCCCTGGTGACAGAGCGGGCCCCTCACCCCCTCTTTGTACCGTTCCAGTCCCCCAACAAGCCCACAGTGCCCCAGGAGAAGATCCGCCCCCTCACCAGCCTGGACCACCCCCAGAGCCCCTTCTACGACCCAGAGGGGGGCCCCATCACACCCGTCGCCAGAGTGGTGGTGGAGAGAATTGCCAGAAAGGTGCCCCCCAGAATGACAACCATGCGGCGGCGGGCCACAGCAAAACCGCCGTCTGCACTCAATACTGTGTTTGTGCTCAGTTTGATTCCTGTCATCAGGACCAGAGTCAGAAATACCCATTGTCTCTGTATGGAAATCCATAAGACCAACAAACTGGAAATGAACCCTGTCACTGTGAACTTTGACTTTATCTGAGGACACCACATGAAAATTGGAAACAGTGAAAAAGTATAAATCTTTCAGAGCTATGGGGAAATGTGTAGTGGGTGTCTAAATGCCTCTTTGGGGCGTGTCGCCTGTTATTTAGCAGAGTGACATGTTTACAATGCTGTGAATGTCACTACATTGAATTTTCACAGTGAATTTGTTCACCGGCTGCTCCTTTGTTTCTCCAAAACAGCCACACACTGCCACTTACATACTAATTATGGACCACCAGCTGAGGGGGGCGAGAGAGGGGGTCTTTTTCCTTTAGAATGCCATTTTGCATATCTGTGCCTTTGTGTCTCTATCCTGCAGGGGGAGCAGTGCAACGTCGTTCCCGACAACGTGGACGACATCGTGGCGGACATCGCCCAGGAGGAGAAGGAGGAAGGTGCGCCTTTTGCTATCTTGCCATCTCTTTCATCCGAGCTGGAGCTGGAGTGCCTTGTGACAATTTAATTAAAAAGTTAGAGGGTCCTCAGGAGAGATCTCTATCTCTGAGGAGAAGTAATTAGCAAAATATGAAAGAAATGAGCAACACTGCAGCAAGACCCATACTCCTGTAAGGGTATTTCTGAAAAGTTCAGCCTCCATGGCGGGAAACTGACTCTGGGCCTGGCTCGTCTTCCACAGATGACACGCCGGAAACCTGCATCTACTCCAACTGGTCACCGTGGTCGGCCTGCAGCTCCTCGACCTGCGACAAGGGCAAACGCATGCGGCAGAGGATGCTGAAGGCCCAGCTGGACCTCAGCGTGGTCTGTCCCCACACCCAGGACTTCGAGCCCTGTATGGGGCCGGGCTGCAGCGACGAGGGTGAGAGCGCCCCCTGTTGTCCCTGTGCTGTCGCTGCACGTTCTCCTCATTTACCGGTGACTGAGTAATAGGTGACACTGGTGTGTCTTGACGAGGAGTGCTTCTAGGAGACGGCCGTCTGGAAGGACTGTTGCAGTGAAGTGACACTTTATCAAACAGCAGAATCTGGGCACAGCGTTTAAGTGCCCGGCCTATAGTGGCGGGTTAGGCAGTATCGATTCACGCGTCGAGACACTAAATGTCAAAACGCTTCCTGTAGCTCTTTCCTGGAGTCGGGGGGATCAATAAATCCTTTGCTTCCATTTGTACACAAGCCAATAGAAGTTCAGTGGGGATCAGTTAAGGGCTGTTTTTATGAGCAGGGGGATTTAAACCCTGAAAGTGTCGCCCTCCCCTAAGCGCCTTCGGTGCTGCATACTGTCTGTGCTGTAATAAAAGCAGCTCGGAGCTCTTCTGTGTGCCTGGCACGATGCTGTAAGTGAAGGCGGTGTAAGGTGAGAGCCGTCTGTTCCGGAAGTCAGCTGTCACCTTCCCATCACACAACAGGAACTGTGATCACTATGATACATAAACACGGGAGATGCAAAAAGTCTGTCGTTTAAACTTCATAGGTAATTTCATATGAAGCTATAGCCCCACCCCATAGAATAGGAGAAGCCGTTTGGTTATTTATTGGGGGCGTCGGCCACGTGGTCAAATAAATATGAGACAAATCTTATTTTATTTACACTTTATTTATCCAGCTCGCGACATGTTTATAAGTCATTGTTCAATCGGGTCAGCAGATTGGTCTTTTACTTTCTCCTCTGCTTGCTCCTCTACTTCTGTCGCTTCTCCCCACTCTTCCACAGAAGTTCTAAGCTACACCGGCGCTTGTGGTCCAACCTCTCAGCAAGTTTATTGCCATTAGCCCCATTAGCCCTCCCAGTAGTTGCTAGTCGAGTGAAAAGCACCCTCCTCCGGAGTCGGGACTATGACGAGGTTCAGGAAAAACCTCCAAGGAACTGCGACCAGGCCGAGTTCCTGCGGTCTGAACACGACACAAGTCCATGGTTCCCGAAAAAGGTTCCTGCAGTGGGAAAGTGCCTAGAGACTTAGGCTAATCAGGTTTTCCGCATGACTAAGGAGGGAAAAGGAAGAATACGCCATTTACACACTCTTTTGTCTTTCTGTCGTAGTCCCAAAGTAAACAGGCTAAATAGCACTGGCCTCCAGCTCTGATGCATGAATGGCCAGCTGCCTGGCGTGTTTCTCTGCCTCTCCGGGGGGCTCCCGGCTCTGCCACAGGCTTGTCGGCTTTATTGGAGCATGCCAGCGGTACCGTTTTGCTCGGCAGCACATTAGTGACCATCCGGTGCCTTTTATATTTCAGCACTGAATTGCCTGTTGCCTGTTTTTATTTATTGGGCTGCTAATGTGCCTGTTGGTTAGGGATCTGGGGGTCCAGGACTCACCGGGATCTCACTGGGATTTCACCGGGAGCTCACCTGGATCTCACTGGGATCTCACTGGGATCCCTCCAGCTCTCACTTGGCCTTCTTTGGGATTTCATTGAGCAGTCAGGGAGAAGAGACATCTATTGAATGTTCCAGAAAGTTCTATTACTTGGTGCTGTGGAGGGTGACATTATGGGTTCTGTAGTCCACACGTAGTTCTGCTTAAAATGCAGCCCCTCCCAAAACGATGTGTCATGGTGAACTTCACATTCAAGGGGGCCACTGCCCCGTCCATAACTGGGACGCAGTCACTTGCGCGGTGTCCCTGGCACACTAGGAATGTGCCCTGGGCAGTAGATATGGCAAGATACCTGTTTTGCGGTTGAGGGGAGAGTGGCCGTTACATGCTGTGCTGCTGTGCTCCTCAGACGGCTCCACCTGCATGATGTCGGAGTGGATCACCTGGTCGCCGTGCTCCGCCTCTTGCGGCATGGGCATGCGCTCCCGCGAGAGGTACGTCAAGCAGTTCCCAGAGGACGGCTCCATCTGCAGCCTGCCCACCGAGGAGACGGAGAAGTGCGTTGTCAACAGCGACTGCGGTGAGTGCAGCATCATCTGGGGAGGGTCTGAGGTGGGGGGGGGGGGGGGGGGGGGGGGGGGGGGGGGGGGGGGGGG
>JAODKN010000008.1:21279749-21293240 GCA_026774425.1 Petrocephalus zakoni | reverse complement strand
GTGGCTCGTTAGCCACCCTGGGGAGAGACAAACGGGCAGCAGGCGTGGCTCATTAGCCACCCTGGGGAGAGACAAACGGGCAGCAGGCGTGGCTCGTTAGCCGCCCTGGGGAGAGACAAACAGGCAGCAGGCGTGGGTAAATAGCCACCCTAGGGAGAGACAAACAGGCAGCAGACGTGGCTCGTTAGCCACCCTAGGGAGAGACAAACGGGCAGTAGGCGTGGCTCGTTAGCCACCCTGGGGAGAGACAAACAGGCAGCAGGCATGGCTTGTTAGCCACCCTGGGGAGAGACAAACGGGCAGTCGGCGTGTCCTGTTTGCCACCCTGGGGAGGGACTGAGAGGGGCAGGAAAGCAGGGCATGACAGAGACCCCACTATGATCTTAGATTGTTTCTGACTGTACACACACACACACACAAGCTCCAGGCAGCTGGCAAAATAACTACCCCACCTGCACACTGTGGGTGTATATAAAACTTGCGTATTGTACCTGATCCCAAAGTTATGGAAGCTAAACACTATCAAACAGACAAAAATTGTTATATTAGCAAATAGCCCCATGTCTTTATTATAATGACAGACTACTTACAAATGACATAGCTGACAAAAATGACAGAGATGTATTCCCTGGACAGCCCCCTATCTCCTCTCCCCAGTTTCGCTAATCAATACTCCTCCCAAACTTCCTCAACCACAGTAAACCGAAATTTTTACAGAAACCTTGTCCATCTCTACCTTTCACATGCTCCCAACCTCTCCGGAAAATATTAATTTGAACCCCAGATTTTTTTAAGCCCAAACTAATAGTCCTGTGTATGGGGTGTAATGGTGATGATGCAGTGCTGGTTATTGTGGGCACAGCGCAGCACAGCACAGACTCTGTGCTGGCCCAGGAAGCTACATTAATTGTGCAGGTAAATTTTTATAATCTACACCTTTAATGGCCGATACTTTTGGGTATAAGTGTCAATAGATATAGATGCTGTATATACTGCAGCTGTTTCCATGTTTATACATCACCTTGATTGTTGTTCTTGGTTAATTATAGCATGGTGTGAAGCTCAGCGGGTCGGGCCGTTCCCTTCAGGGCTGGGATCCCAAGCCCGGCCCTCCTCCCAGCAGGGGGGCAGTTTGCTTGCGTGTTCTTCCTGTGTCACGTGGCTGTGCGCTGGGTCCTTCCCACATTTCCGATGCAGTTATGTGTATCGGCGCCTCGCAGAGTGTGACTGAATGTCCCCACCGTGTCATGAAAACCTGTTATTTTGACCTTGTGGGGGCATTTTTTTGCGGTCCCCATAAGTCGAAAATATTTTATAATGATGACTAAAACATACTGAGGCAAGATACAAAATTATAACATATAAATTGAGAATAAGTGAAAACGTAGAAAAGGACACACCTAACAGTTCCCTTATTCATAATATGATGTGTTAAGTCCTCTCTTGATGCATTATTAATTTCAATCCTCACACTTGCTGATTAATCTAAGCAAATAAGTGGATTTCCTCCCTAGGGGGGCTGGCCTACATGCTGTTCTGGGGGTGCTCTTCCCATATTAATGATTTTAAGGCTTAACTGTAGGTTTCCGGCGGTGACCCAGCATCGATGCTGCAGATGCATTGGCCTCATCCAGGTTTCGGTCATGAGAAGAACTTGGCCTGCATCTCACCATGCTCTCCATCAAGCAGCTTTTATTTGTTCTGGATTAGCATCAATTTCAGCAAGTACTCAATTGTCCCTGGGCCCCGACCACAATAAGCATTATCATAGCCACACAGATATTGCTCTTGCCAGTATATCAATCGCTTTGTGGATTATGTCTCCATTTCTCTTTTGATTTTATAGGATTGTTTTAACCTGTGGTTTTTATTTTCTGACACGGTTGGAGGTTTGACATAATAGCATTGGCGCAATATTTCTTGTGCTTAAGCTTTGATCTTACAGGGTCGGTCTTTGTTTTCTTCCCATTGGTCTGACAATTTAGAGAAGCCCCGCCCTTTTCTCTTCTGAAAAATGATGTGTTTTCCTCAGAGCAAGGTCGCATTGTTCTAGGTCCATCCCCCCCAGACAAGGCAGGTAAAGGTGATGATGCCTCTGGTTCCATCTGTCCCAGACAAGGATGACAGATAGAGCCCGAGATTGTGGCTGCTGGTCAGTTTCCCAGGGTTATTAGAGGTGCTAATTTGCAGCATTGATTGTTTTAATGCGTCAGCATCTGATGCATTCCCCCAGCTGCATTTCTGCTTGTTGCTGGCTGATGTAGAATATTCAAAAAATAATACGTCTTTACTTATGTATTGATTTTGGGTGAAAGTCATTAATGCAATCACTGGTTTAACTAGTTAAACACACATCAGCAATGGAAAGTAAGTATGCTGCACATCAATAGAAACGCAAATGACACAGAATCACGAGCCAGCCAATACTCACATTCAGAAAACATTGTACATCGTTGTGTTTTTCTGTTTTGTCGTCTGTTTGTTTTCCAGACACAAATAACTATTACCCCTAAAAAAAGCTATCAGCTTTACACGTGTTTATCAGGCCCCCTGTCTTTACAGAGATATTGAAATAACACTGATACTCCAGCTGGATGACAGGTGCTTTCATTTAAAGACCATCAAAACGAGATGTCAGAATCCACCAGAAAATGCCAGGATCCCCACAAGACACACCTGAGCCCCATAGCTAACATTATTAGCATTGTGACAATAACCACCCGAAGAGATGCTTACAGATGCCTGGAATATTTCATTGCCCTGACAACACAGTGGAAAACAAGCTCTATTTCAGTACTTGGTGACACTTGTCAGAATGTACTTTGATAAGTCCTACATCACATTAATTATGCAACTTTTTTCAGATGCATACCTATTATGAACATGCACCCCGTGTACCGTGTGACCTGGATCAGGAGTAGAGAGGTAACACGATGCACCCTGGGACTGACACTAGAACTGTAACACGTGTCATCATGTGAAGCTAAATAAATGATCAGAAAACACCCCCATGATATCTATTTGGTTTTTGAGCTCGCACCTGTCTAACCCTGTAAGATCAGGCTCCATAGTGAGTCACAGAGTCGCTGAGCCGCAGAGGAAATCGCGACTGTCCCGCGTGTGAAACCGACGCCTCTGTGTGGGGACTAATCACCGACACAGCGGGGTGCAGTGCTCCACATTCCCCCCCAGCACCTTCACCCTGCTACACTTAATTTGACATGGATCTCTTGTGAAAAATCGGTGCGATGGGAGCAAGTTGTGGTCAAAGATGCCTGATCTTGGGTCACTAACACCCTCGAATAGCACCTTGCATGACACAAACTGACAAGCAAGATAAATAGGCCCCAGGCAGGCCCCAGTGAGGGGCGGAGGGGGCCACCTCAGGGCAGGTAAGGGATGGCCAAAACAGTGTCTGCACAGCGGCCCATGGGCAGAAAACACACCATTTACCAAAGGTGAGAATCCGGAAAGATCCGGATCACAAGGAAGATAAAGACAAGCTGTGACGGTGCCACCACAACTCCCAACAACATGGGAAGTGCACCACTGTGACCCTGGTATGCCTTTTCAAGAGCTCACAATCATTTTACATGTAACTGATCGATGCTACGTTACAGAAAAACGGGTAGCGGACCTCCCAATCGCACTGTGCGAGAGAGGGAAGCTGATATTGACTAGATCACACATAAGAAAAGCTGGTATCCCGAGTGGGGGTGTATTTCCCAAAAGAACAGTTGCTAATTACATTAGTAACTTACATAGTTAGAACCTTGCAGCTGAATGAGTCCAACTACGTTAGCCGCTAAGAGGAGTTTTTGGGAAACGCACCCTGGATTGTGAGCGAAAGACACAGCCACAGCCTGGCGGAACGTCTCAAGCAGGGATGCTGTAGCTGCAGAGGCTGATCCAGGTCGGGGCCTTCAGGTAGAGATGAAGGGGGTCCGGGTGACACAGCCAGTAGGATGATGGACCCCCACTTGCAGGCAGGAACCGCACCGGTGTCCTCTGCCAGAAAACAGCATGACTCCAGCAGCGCGAATGACGAGTGAATGTCATACTGTCTCACATGGTACAAACCACTGAAATGTACCAGGCGGACAGAAATAACAGGGACTCGCTCAATAAGAGTGACCAGGATACTTCACTTTGTTAATCTGTGATATATAACAGTTCATATAATGGTATGGCTTGTTTTCTGCTGAGCCTTACCCTTGCCATCTAACGAGGGGAGTTTGGCAGGTACTTCTGAAGCAACCTGAGAAAAGCAATGGCAACGTTGGTGTTGAAGGACAGCCGGTGTACAGGAACGAGAGGGGCAGGAGAACTAAAGGACACCTGAAGCTTAAGGTTAAACAGCACAGAGGTGTTCATGGAGCTTATTATCCAGAAGCCCACAGTTGTTAGGTTATACAGCCAAACACAGATATTTTGCACATCTACAGCTCCGTGGAAGTCAACGACCCAGGAATGATGACCCACTATGATTAATGGGGAAAGAGGCCTGCCATGATGTGCCATCACTAGCTGATGTCACGCTGACCAGCATCTTGGGATAGCACAGGGGATTCTGGGCAAATCTCAATATGCTTACTTGACCATACTTGTGCTTTCATGTACCCCTTTCATGCCATCTTGCACTGCCGAAGACAATTTCCAATACTAAGACCAAGTACAGAGGACGGTAAAAATCCTGGGGTGTTCTTGCTCTGCCCCAAATGTCAAGAATCCATCAGTTGTATCCTCACCAACAAGGCCAATCCCATGATTCATTGCACCCCAAAGTTTATTCTTGGAAGGCGATGTAGCAAGGCCAGTCTGGCCAAGACCACAAGTATGATCTTTGTGTTTGTGATATTTGACCCTTCCTGGAAGCAAAATTTGAGAAAACGTCATGTTCAAAGCTTTTTTTCATCCAGTTTTTAAGTTGTTCATTTTTCTGGAGAAAAAGATTCGTTGAACTCAATAATTTGGTTTAATTTCCTAAGTGACTGATATTTCTTTGTGAGGTTTTCTGTCTAGAGGATACATTCTATAAATTTGAAAGTATTCCACACAATGTTGGAAACATTCACTTGAGATTCCGGTCCATTCTGACATGACTACCTTCATGCAATATCTTCTGATTTGCCAGCTGTACATGCATGCTGAATCCCTCATTCTACCACATCCCAAATGTTTTCGATTGGATGCAAATCCAGTGACTAGGAAGGCCACTGAAGTGTACTAAACTCAAGCATTAATGACCAAAGGGTTATATCAGGGATCATTAGGACTGACGCAGAGGTGAATTGGAACTAGAGTTCCCTGGAGTCGGAGTTGTTTTTCCAATAAAAAAATTGTTTGCAGAGGTTTGCGTAGTGAGGGGTGCAGCCATTGAGCTATAATTCTGGACAAATCTCCAATAAAAACCTCACAAAGCTCAAAAAGTACTGTAAATCTCTACATGAGGCAGGGACAGAAATTTCATACCTTCTCTGGGACAATTTACTTGAATGGGGCTCACTTTTCAACTTTAACAAAGATACAGGTAGGGTGGACAGAATCCAAAGAGGGACACTGGAAAAACAGGAAATGGTAACACCATGCAAACAAATCAAAATTTTAATCTATAAGATTAAAACCAAAGATAAGGAAACAGGACAAAAGACTAGAGCTCAAACACATGCAGGCAGTAACCCAAAGTGACCATCTCGCAGGGGACTGAGGGAACAGGGACGTATAAGTAAAGTGAATAATAGTTTACTGGCCCTATCGTCGATTGCCCGATAGAATGATTAACATGAGCTGCAGCTTGCAACATAACCAAACAGAGCTATGGGAAATGTAGTCCATTAGGAGCAAACCTTGACATTATAGAAATACTCAAACTAGCATGCCTGCCACCAACGATCATGCCACAGACAAAATCACTGTGATCACAAACAATATATGGACAAATGTATTGGGACACCTAGCCATTATGCCTATAGGATTTTTTTATGACACCCCATTCTAAATCCGTAGGCATCAATATGGAGTTGGTCCCCCCTTTGCAGCTATAACAGCTGCCACTCTTCTGGGAAGGCTTTTCAATGACAATTTTTGCCAATTCAGCCAGAAGAGCATTTGTGAGGTCAGGCACTGGACGTTAAGTCCTGGCTTGCAATTTCCTTCTAGTTCATCTCAAAGGTGTTTAATGGGGTTGAGGTCAGGGCTCTGTGCAGGCCAATCAAGTTCCTCCACACAAATACCCATGTCCAAAACCAATGTCTTTATGGACCAGCAAGCCTGTGCCCCAGTGCTGTAACATAAAAGGGCCTTTCCAAAACTGTTCCTACAAAGTTGGAAGCATAGAATTGTCCAAAATGCCTTGGTATGCTGAAGTATTAAGAGTTCCCTTCATTGGAACTAAGGGGCCCAGTCCATCCCCTGAAAAACAACCCCATACCATTATCCCTCCTCCACCAAACTTTACGCTTGGCACAGTGCAGTCAGGCAGGTAACATTCTCCTGGCATCTGCCAAACCCAGACTCGTCCATCTGACTGCCAGGCAGAGTAGTGTTAACACTGCTCCAGAGTCTAATGACTGCGTGCTTTACACCAGTCCATCGCTTGGCATTGCGTTTGGTGATTTGAAGCTTACATTCAGCTGTTCAGCCATAGAAACCCACTCCATGATGCTGCCAGCGTTCTTGTGCTAGAGGTTAATGCCAGAGGAAATTTGGAACTCCTCAGTTATTGCATCAACAAAGTGTTGGTTGACACTCAGCACTCAGTGACCTCGCTCTGTTACTTTAAGTAGCATTCCAAAATGTTTCCACGGTGCAATAATAGCACTGACAGGTGACTGTGGAATATCCAGCAGGGAAGAAATTTCACAAACTTGCAAAGGTGGCATCCTGTGACAGTACCATGCTTGAACTTTTTTGTAAACCTGACTGCATGGCTGGGTGCTTGATTTAATATGGCAATGGGTCTCAATGAATCACCTAAATTCAATGATTGCAAGGTGTGTCCCAGTACATTTGTTCATACAGTGTATTTTCCTATTTTGTTTGATGCCAACATTAGCTGAAGATCCTGACCAGTATCTGTGTAATTTTATGCATTGCACTGTTGCCACATGATTGGCCAAGCAGATAATTGCATGAATCAGCAGGTGTACAGGTGTACCTAATAACGTACGCAATGTGTGGATATTTAAAGTACCAGTCAAAAGTTTTGACACACCTCATTTCAATACAGTGTTTTAGCTTAGATATTCACCAGTAAAAAGCCTGTTGGTAATTTAGTAATACATATCAAATATTGCAACAACCAAGACTTTAGACTTTTCAAAATAGCCCTGTTTGGCTTCAATAACAGAATTCCAAACTACTGGCATTCTTTCAACCAGCTTCCAGATGTAGCCGCCTGGAATGCATCTCCAACCGTCCCAAAGGACTTTCCACAAGCTATGGGCACAAGCTGGCTGCCTGGCTCTGACTCTTCAATCCAACTCATCCCAAACCAGCTCTATAGTGTTTAGGACAAAGGCCTGATCCTTTAACTAATAATTGATATGTGTGTGTGTGCTTATGTTTATATTACTTTGTGGGGACCAAATGGCCCCCGCAATGTGATAAAAACCTGGTATTTTGACATTGTGGGGACCATTTTTCAGGTCCTCACAAAGATCTGTGACTGCAATAGAAAAACTAAAAATGTTCAAAAACAAAAAGTCTCACATTTCGTTTGGTTACTCATGGTTAAGGTTAGGGCTGGGTAGGGGTTAAGGTTGTCATGTTGGGATCAGAGTTTTCCCCATTAAAAATGAATGGACAGTAGAATTACAAACATGTGTGTGTTTGCGTGCAAGTGTATGTGTGTGCCATTGCGAATGTGCATGCTTGTATGTCTGTGTGCACGTGCGAGTGTGTGTGTGTGGACACGTTTTGCTGCACTTGTAAGGACCAAAAGATCTCACAAGTATAGCAAATACTCAAAAACGTGATTGGTGAGTTTTTTTGGTCCTCAATACTTCAGATGTCATTTTATACAAATCTGTGAAGTCTTTTTTTTGGCTAGTTACACACACACACACACATATATATATATATATATATATATACACACACACACACACACACATATATATATATATATATATATATATATATATATAGCGACTGGAACAATATACCACGGAATAATAGCTAATAACCATGTGCGCCACTTCTTTGGAAAATGATAAATCGTATGATTTGACTAATCTATTCGTTTTAATTGAACAGATAAATCTAATTATTTTCCAAAATTACTTAAATTTCCCGTTATTTCCCCAGCGTCTTGCTGTCCGTTGTTGTTAACAGGATTAATTTCTCAAGTTTTTAGGTCAGGTAGACGGCCCAGTTAACACGAGATTCAGGATCAATTGGATTTATTTATACAGCACAATAAAGCTGGTTCGGAGATGCAGATCTGCCCATAATTAGGTTTTACCAGGACATCCCCGGCGTCATTCACATAAACCGTGACACCTATTGGGAGGATGGACATGTATGTGCTTGAAGTCAGCCAGCCCGCACTCCTCTCTCTATCCTCAATCTATCCTCAGAAAAGCTGCTCGGGTCTTTAGATGCTGCTTCTGATCCCCTGGCCCGAGTCACGGAGCCGCGGAGCCGGGCTTTGGTAACAGGAGCCGCACCGTGGAGAGCTGCGCTCCGCCCGCCCCTGGTGCTGATGCTGCGATGAGCGTGTGAGGCGGCGGTCGGAGAAAGAGCAGAGCGCCTCCATGCACAAGGATGCGGGGGGGAAATGCCCGGCGACAGGGAGCACGACGTGTGTCGGAAGGCGCTGGAGCTCCTGTCGGATCTCTGCTCTAAGGGCGAAGTGCAAAGCGACAGCTGCCTGGATTTCAGTTACTATCTTCGCGATCTCGGGCGGCCGCGGTACCCCGACGCAGGTAAGGCTGCGGGGTGCAGCTTGGTTCTGAAACTTGTCGGCGGTCAAGTTGCACGGGAAGTGTTTTAAAAATTGTACAAATCTATATATTTAGTGCACTGCACGTTCGTTCACAACTTAAGTGCGTGTGAATCAGTGCCCCACCCTTAAAAGTTGCTGTGGGGAATATGCAGCATTTATTCATGGATGTGCTTGTTTAGACAGACACTTCACATCCAGTAAAAGCTGCTGATTTCCGCGTTTTGAGGGACGGTATCATCTGCACACGGACGCTTCTTCAGCGCCCGCGCTCCGCCCGGAGGCGCCACACCCTGAGCGACAGCTCCGCCGGGGGGACCGGCTGGTACGGGGCTTCACTGCGCCCCTGTCTCCATGTGTAAATGCTGATAGCAGGCGTTTATTAGATTGTACTTATTAGGATATTATGGCAGAGACCGATAGGGTACTTGATTGCACAATCCTGTCATTGATAATCAGTCGTTTAAAAGTTGCATTGTGCTAAAAGTTTTTAGAGCTATTTCAGAAACACCTGTGTGACTTGCTGAATGGCAGGCGACCAATATTCCCCTCCTGTTCAGTAGGACTTTGAGACTATATACATGAACTCGGTTTAAATCTGACTCCTATTTGATTTTACTTGATAAATATGCACTGACACCCCGAGGACAGAACGGCATTGCCAACCTGCTGGCCGTAACTGAGCGCAGGAAAGGGGGAGTGTGCGCCGCAGCTTCCTGCTTAATGTGGCACATCTTCACCACATGCTGCACTGGGGAGTGAGCCCAACACAGGCTGGGGGTGCTGCGAGACGCGGCGCTTTAATGACAGCTCCTACTGAAAGCTGTCAGGCAGCACTGTGTTTGGGCACTGCGGTGCAGAGAGCTTTAAACAGCCAAATATTCAGAGCCCCAGTGTGAGCAGCATACGGCCAGCCATCATTGGCTGAGGATGGCGGATGGCGAATGGCTCTTTCGTGGCTTTCCCTCGCGCCCGTATCTCCACTTTCCGATTTCTCAGCTGCTCTGGTGTTAATAAGACGTGGCAGCAGAAAATGGAGTAATAATGAAAGTTACAGCTGTGGCAGCTTCTGGGGCTGCGGGTTCTGTGGGATTGAGCTCCACTACAGTGTGGGGTTAGTGTTAGGGTGTGTATGTGAGGAGGGTCCCCGTTAGGAGCTCCACTACAGTGTGGGGTTAGTGTTAGGGTCTGTATGTGAGGAGGGCCCTCATTAGGAACTCCGATACAGTGTGGGGTTAGTGTTAGGGTCTGTACACTGTATGTGAGGAGGGTCCTCATTAGGAACTCCGATACAGTGTGGGGTTAGTGTTAGGGTCTGTACACTGTATGTGAGGAGGGCCCTCGTTAGGAGCTCCACTACAGTGTGGGGTTAGTGTTACGGTCTGTCCGTGAGAAGGGCCCTCATTAGGAGCTCCGGTACAGTGTGGGGTTAGTGTTACGGTCTGTCCGTGAGAAGGGCCCTTGTTAGGCGCTCTGGTACGGTTTGGGGTTAGTATTAGGGTCTGTATGTGAGGAGCGTCCGCATTAGGAGCTCCAGTACAGTGTGGGGTTAGTGTTAGGGTCTGTATGTGAGGAGGGCCCTCGTTAGGATCTCCGGCACAGTGTGGGGTTACTGTTAGGGTCTGAATGTGAGGAGAGTTCCCGTTAGGAGCTCCGGTACAGTGTGGGGTTAGTGTTAGGGTCTGTATCTGAGGAGGATCCTCGTTAGGAGCTCCGGTACAGTGTGGGGTTAGTGTTAGGGTCTGTATGTGAGGAGAGCCCTCATTAGGAGCTCTGGTACAGTGTGGGGTTAGTGTTAGGGTCTGTATGTGAGGAGGGCCCTCGTTAGGAGCTCTGGTACAGTGTGGGGTTAGTGTTACGGTCTGTCCGTGAGAAGGGCCCTCATTAGGAGCTCCGGTACAGTGTGGGGTTAGTGTTAGGGTCTGTATGTGAGGAGGGCCCCTGTTAGGAGCTCCTGTACAGTGTGGGTTTTGTCTTAGGGTCTGTATCTGAGGAGGGCTCTGGTTAGGAGCTCCAGTACAGTGTGGTGTTAATATTGGGGTCTGTATGTGAGGAGGGCCCTCGTTAGGAGCTCCGGTGCAGTGTGGGGTTAGTGTTAGGGTCTGTATGTGAGGAGGGCTCTCGTTAGGAGCTCCGGTATAGTGTGAGGTTAGTGTTAGGGTCTGTATGTGAGGAGGGCTCTCGTTAGGAGCTCCGGTACAGTGTGGGGTTAGTGTTAGGGTCTGTATGTGAGGAGGGCCCTCATTAGGAACTACGGTACAGTGTGGGGTTAGTGTTAGGGTCTGTATGTGAGGAGGGCTCTCGTTAGGAGCTCCGGTATAGTGTGAGATTAGTGTTAGGGTTATTATGCAGCATTGACAAGCTCCTCTCCAGGTACCTGCCATAAATGAGACAGCATGACCCAGCCAGCCCCCACCTCTACGTATGTTCTATTTTCTCCCATCTCTGTTACATTAGCATGTTTTACCCTGGTCTTGCCGCATAAGATGCAAGTTTACCATCATGTGTTTGGAGGAACACAGGGAAATTCTTATGTCACTGTTGCAGGGGAGGGGACAGGTGCATGGGGGGGACAAGAGGACAAGCAGAGGTGTGATTGCAGGAGAGGACGGGACACTGACCTGGTCACGGAAGCCGGCATTGGTCCGGCCCCCTCCGATCACCTATTTAAAACAACACTCCTTTCGCGTAATGTAGAAAAACTGTCATCTAATTCTGGCTGATATTTTACTCATCAGAGAGCAGCTGAGATGTCTTTAGAAAAGTGGTATTTAAATAAAAACACAGTCATGGCGGAGCCCCAGTACCGTGCTTCACCGTGCGGCTCGCTGGAGGAGGGGGCTTCACGCCTAAGATGTGTTGGCCCAGTTTCTTTTATAGCTCAAAGGTTTATGCATGTGGTCCATGTGGAACCCAAAGCATGCCGTGACGTGTCCAGTTAAAGGTCTTCCTTTTATGGCAAAGACATTGGTTTGTGAGACCTGTGATGAAAACACATCATAGTCATGCACCAGAATCTCAGCAGTGCTAATTATCTGAGCAAATGAAGCGTACCTTTCCATGTTGGATTTTGGAAACAGAATCAGAATTAGACTGTTTTTATCATGATGGAGGAAACTGTTTGTAATTACAGACAGCACAGTATCTAGCCATATCAAAAGAAAAAAATACACATTACATAGTCACAACAATAATTTCTATATAAAAACAAATAAGTATAGCATATGGAGATGCCTGAGGGGAAGAGATATTCAAATTTCGAATGAAAAGAAAATAAATAAACAGAATGTCTCTCCTTTAGGCTTCAGGTCTGCCACAAACTGTCTGAAGTCTGAGGACTCCTATGGTCTTAACGATCCCAAGTAGAGCAGCCTCTATCTCCAGCCCTGCTCTCCTGTGAAACGCCACCATAATGCTGGACAGACTTTGGGGATTGTTAGCAAGCCATGCCTCTGCTATTTTAAGCCAGAGTTTTCCTTAAAAAAAGGCAGAAACCCCCTAGTATGACTCAATAACTGAATCCACTCAGCTCCAGAAATGCTTCATTTCAGCAGACCTGCGATCTCCGTTGCAGTAAGCGGCTGCGCAGCGGCCGGTACAGTAACCGCAATTAGCCGTCCAGCTATGGGGCTTTTCCGGGGCTTGGAGACATGAACCAGCCCCATCTGGTATATCACTCCGTGCCTGTGGGGGAGTTTTCCTGTTCCGAGGAAGGCGACATGGTTGCAGAGGCAGCCCGGGGGGTTGCAAGCCTGTCGTCTTTTCACGGGGGCTCAGAGGCAGGGGCTGCTTCAGCGGTTTTTCTCGGTGGAAGCAGCCAGTGAGGTGGCTCGATGCTCTCCCTGAAAGGCATTCCTTCATTTGCGGCTTAAAATTGCATGTTCTGCCATGGATGGAGCGGCGTCCATAGGCCACATGGATCCTCACTGTGAGGCTCCACACTACGCAGCTCCTCACTGTACCTCTCCTCACGGCTCCTCATTGTGCAACTCCCAAATACATGACCCCTCACTGCACACCTCCTTACTCTACATGTCCTCACTGCATGTCTCCTCACTGCGTAAATCCTCACTGCATGGTTCCTTACTGTGCAGCTCATCACTGCATGCCCCCTCTCTGCACGGCTCTTTACGGCATACCTCCTCACTGCATGGTTCCTTAATGTGCAGCTTGCTACTGCATGCACTCTCACTGCACAGCTCATCACTTTGCGGCTGTTCACTGCACAGTTGCTCCCTGCTCGGCACCTCACTGTACGGCTCACTGTACGGCTCATTGTGCAGCTCCGTACTACATGCCCCCTACTGCCCACCTCCTTACTGCGTAGCTCCTCAATGCATGGCTCCTTACTGTGCATCTCGCCATTGCATGCACCCTCACTGCACAGCTGTACCGTACACGTCCTCACTGCATGTTTCCTTACTAAGCAGCTCATCGCTGCATGCCTCATCACTGTACTCCTCCTCACTCTGCGGTTCCTCACTGCATGGCTCCCCACGGCGCGGCTCTTCATTGAACCTCTGCAGTAAGCCATTCTGGTCTGAGGC
>JAODKN010000008.1:21263680-21273747 GCA_026774425.1 Petrocephalus zakoni | reverse complement strand
CTGTTAACCAGTTATCAATCCAGGTCGCTACAGTTCCTAAAATACCTGTCGCTTTGAGTTTCAGCAGGAGCCTCTTGTGGGGGACAACATCAAAAGCCTTTTGGAAATAGTAGCCTGTAGAGTGACTAGAGGTTGGTGATCCTGGTCCAAAGAGTAAAAATTCAGACCATGATTTTAATTCAACCAACTAGTTGAGCACTCTGTGACTAAGACACTTAATACTTAACTGGTTGGTTGAAACAAAATTTGGTCTGGATTTTTACTCCTTGGACCTGGATTACCCACCTCTGAGAGTGAGCCCTTTTGGAGCAAAGGTGTGCTACCGCTCCCAAGTCAAAATTGGTATCTCTTAATGAGGAGGCCCATAAGGGTAATTAGCCATATCAAACTGGGCCAAAAAGAAGAAAGTTATTCAGGTTAGCTTGTAGCATTGCTATGGGCCTAAAGCAGGGCTCTTCAATTCTGGCCCTCGATTCCAAATCCAGGCCTTGTTTTAGTTCTTCCAGGCAGTTTGTTTAATAATTACTGATTCTGATTGGCTGGAGGCTTCACACCTGGCTGAGAGGTAAAGTAGACCTGGAAAATCACCAGGGCTCGGCCCTTGAGGACCGTGATTTGAATAGCTCTGGCCTAAAGGTTATAGAATGCAGAGTCGATAGCGTGATTTGCAGATCGTTTAGTTGCCCATGTAACTCCAGGGTCTCATCTCTGCTTCAAGGCACGACTCCATCCGGAGGCAGATGAACCTGTCGAACCCGGACTTCAACGTGGCGCAGTTCCAGCGGCAGGAGTCGCTGAGCGGCCTGGGCCGGCTGAAACCCGAGCTCTATAAGCAACGCTCAGTGGACAGCGAGGACGGCCGGCGGGGCGCCGGCTGCGGGCGTCTCCACTTCATCCTCAAGTACGACTGCGACCTGGAGCAGCTCATCGTCAAGATCCACAAGGCAGACGACCTGCCCGCCAAGGACTTCTCAGGCACGTCTGACCCCTACGTGAAGATCTACCTACTGCCAGACCGCAAAACGAAGCACCAGACCAAGGTGCACCGTAAGACTCTGAACCCGGTGTTCGACGAGGTCTTCCTGTTCCCCGTGGCCTACACCGAGCTACCCACGCGCAAGCTGCATTTCAGCGTCTACGATTTCGATAGGTTCTCTCGCCATGACATCATCGGCCAGGTGGTGGTGGACAACTTCTTGGACCTTGCTGACTTCCCCAGGGAAACTAAGCTCAGCATGGACATCCAGTACGTCAGTTCGGTAAGAGCCGACTTCGCTTCTGCCTGTCGAGAAACGCGTCCTTGATGTAGTGCACCCACGGACATCAAGCGGCAAACACACGCAGTGATAGAATCTCCATAACCGGCGTCCTCTGTCAGCCAGACGGCAGTGATAGAATCTCCATAACCGGCGTCCTCTGTCCTCTGTAGTACATTATAGATGAGAGCTTCAGAAATCATGTGTGATGCATAATAAACATGGCTATACATTTTGCCTTTTTCTAAATATTTATGGCCACATTTATTATGCATTATGAATCCATTATAATGTGTTATGAATGTGTTCATAAATTGTTATAGACAAGACATTCGTAGAAAGTGTTACAAAAAAAAGTTGTAGTTAGTAGCAAAACAATTTCTTGACTGGAATGATTACAATGACTCGGGGAGACATGCAATGATTCATTCAGCCTTAGGATATAAATATGACACAGTGCAATATTGTTGGTTTATTGGTGAGTTTGCATATCACACACAGACACATACTGTACAAAAAGGCGAGAACAAGCTTTGGTGAGATTGTGCATTGAGAGCAAGTGGGCAATGGCCCCGGTGCTGGGGCTCAGGGGCCAATCTGTGGGGCCCGATAGTAGCATATTTACTCCGACATCTGCTGAATTTGATTTGATGACCCAGATTTCGTACCTGCTAAATTTCACCCCGGCCCCCTTAAATTCCACGGTCGAGATTAAACATGATAAAAACGATCAAGAGGCGCTTCATAAGGTACATTTTGGGACATGGTGAATTTGGTGCATTAGTTAAAGATATTGTTGAACTGAGCAATCCCCGTGTGGCAACTTTTTAATATGTTATAAAATGATCGTTCAGACTTTTCACTGGAATTGAAATTGGGTCTCCCAGAATGAAAATTTCAAGAATCAAAAGACCTATCACACAATTAGGGGAGCAAAGAGGGGCATTCTCGAAATATGACACCCCACCCCCTCCAAATAGACCACCCCACCCCCTCCAAATAGACCCCCACACCCCCTCCAAATAGACCCCCACACCCTCAAGAAGGGCGCCAGCCGCTGGAACAGCGAGCGAAAGCTGAAAAATTGGGATTGTGCCCCGGAATGTGTAAGCATTTATGAGGCGCAGGTGAAGAGCAGACGCTGCTCTGCCTGAGCGTCAGCCTCTAATGAGAGCAAAGCACTGAGTGCGGCCGTCCCTGGAGCCCGTGTTCTGAGCCAGTGGTCAGCGCCGCTGCCCTGCTAATTACAGCCAATGTGTCATGGACCAGCTATTGTGCCTCCCTCTCCCCAGACTTGCCAAGACACTTGCTCCAGAGCGTGCTCTAATCTCCGGAGCGGTAGGGATAACAAGCCACACACGATGGCTGCTGTCGGGGGCCTGCAGAGCTGGCCGAGGAGACCCTTTCTCCTGTTTTACCAAGCCTGACATTAATTCCCCTTCCTGCGATCGATGTCCCTCTCACCCAGATGGGAGATTACAGATTCAGCTCTTCGCAGCTGACCTCCTGGATTGCATTCCGATGAACATTCCGGAAAATTCTGGAGGATTTTCGATTGTAGCATTGCCAGCATTCAGACAGATATCTGCCAGCTTTGCCTTACCCTGACAGAGGCAGAGGATATGCTTACCTGAATATATACCAAGAGCTTAGAAATACCGCAACCTGTCATCTAGCAGTGCTTGAGGTGGAAGGAGACTGTGAGGCTTTCTCCTTTCCAGTGATCTCTCACTTGGGCATTGTGTCCAAAACCTCGCTCATTCAGGAATTCATGGAAAACAGTCATAAAGCCCAGAAAGAGATCCGATAAGCCCGAGGAATGAGGACAGAGAAAGGAAGGAACGATAGCAAGCTAATGCGCTAAACGAAGTTAGCTCAATTGGGGAATAATTGGTCAGGGCTGATCATCCTCATTAGCTGAAGGGTAATTACATTATCTGCTTGCTTAAGAGACACTTATCCAAAGTGCTGCACACATTTTATCTGCTGATCTGCTTGGATGTTCCCTCAGTCAATACTGACCTTTTTTAAAGGACATGAAAGTAAATTCTCCCTGGATCTGTACCTGCAACAGTAACATCACCGCCCAGACCTATATTTAACCTAGACACCATGTTCAGTCAGCAGGCTTATACTGCACGGAAAATGCAATTATATTAAATACTGAAAACAGAGACTTCTTGAAGATTGTAGATTAACATATTTGAAGTGTACGTGCAGTGACACCTCACCGGAAAGCAGGCGGCCCCTGATAGAAGCCAGCTTATAGGAATGTGGTCTAATATAACTGGGAGTCAATGCATTAAGCAGAATTGCACTGGGCACGCCCCAATTCCATGCACTCAGGACAGGTGTGTCACATTCTCCCCATGCCAGGGGGAGGATGGAGGAATGGGGGAGAGGCCATCGATTGTCTGGTGATGGGATCAATATGAGCTTTACCTGGTAGTGAACCCCATGACGTTAAGAGAGTTTGGAACATTGACGTATAGTATGTGTGCGCATCATGTTATAACAGAAACGATATCGTTAGACTGAAAATGCAGTGCAGTGGGATCCTTCTTAGTGCCGTAAGAAGTGGTGCAGGAACAGCTGTGAACAGGTGTGATTTCTTTACTTTTGCTTCATCGTTTCATGATATCACTCCTCCAGAGGACATGACCTCAGTGGAGAACAACCTCATATTTCCGACAGGAAGAGGAAAAGGGATGCCATCTCATATTTGCATGAGAACCTTGAAATGCAGGATTGTTATTGAAAAGGATATACGAGCCTTCTAAAGAGCTACCAGCAGCGAACAGCTGACCCACTGTCCTGAGTGATCCTGCTTTTATGAATCTTACAGTCTACAGTATGTTTATAACAGGATAATAGGCAGTTACATCTCAGTACTCCTACAAAGAAACACTCAAGCAGTCTCCCACAGGCTGGGAGTCATTTAGATCAAGCTTCGGAGACCTTTGGTGAACTCAAATAATGAGTTCTTAGTTACTGTCTTTGAAGATGAAAGCAGTCTTTATTCCCCAGTGTCTTCAGGACAGTAGGAGATTCCAAGAGTAGAATAATGTCTGTCTAAGACTCCAGTGATGAAGAGGCAAAGTGACACTATGTGTTACTAAGCAACAGGACAACCTGATGAGCCATGCTATAGTGCATAGTGCATTTTCCTACCAAAGTTCAGGAACTTGGTTCCTGGTTCTGAGCCCCTGGGTCGTTTCAGCTGGGAACTTTTGTAGCCTTTCATGTGTAGCTTTCCGATCACAGTGTAAAATGTGGTATTTATGCTAAATAAGCACAAGAGATGCAAAACGCTTGTTGGTTATTTAAGCTTCACATATAATTTCATACAAAACTACACCGGTTCCCCAATAAAGTGGAGGAGAATTTCATAGTTATATTTTTCATAAATTTCCCTCTGGATAAATAAAGTATCTATCTATCTTTGCACAAGTTGTTTTAGCAGTTCTTGTTAGTTTTGAGAGGGAGTAAAATAAAAAAAAATACCAAAATAATTCTATCTGCTCCATTTTTACTCTGCTGCCTCTATCTCTTTTGCTTTCAGTTATGCATAATTTTCATGCTAGTTGGAAAGGGCCTGTACGACACTACAAGCACTACAGCTAGGCAAAGCTATTGGCTAAGTAAGTAGCTTGACAGATTGATTATCTTGCAGGCATTCATGTTTACACCTAGGGGAGTGACCAGTCTTTTCTGGCAGGAATTGCTGTGACAGTATCAGTAACAACAACTTAGTTAATCATATTTGACTAGTCATGCCTGTGCTTGATTCCTTTTTCAGCATCCACGATTCCTCATTCATGATATCTCTGTCACACAGGGACCGATGTGTGTTGTTCGATCAGGTTGTTTCTTCTCTAATGACTATTATGTTAATCGCTCAGGTTGGCTCAGAATTAACCACAGAATGCAAAGTTCCAGCAATTTCTAAATAGCTTTTCATTCTCTAGCTCATTCTTACAGCCCATTCTCCAGCTCATTCTTACGGCTCATTCTCCAGCTCATATGTACAGCTCATTCTCCAGCTCATATGTACAGCTCATTCTCCAGCTCATTCTTACAGCCCATTCTCCAACTCATTCTTATAGCTCATTCTCCAACTCATTCATACAGCTTATTCTCTAGCTCATTCTTACAGCTCATTCTCATAGCTCATTCTCCAGCTCATTTGTACAGCTCATTCTCCAGCTCATTTTTACAGCTCATTCTCACAGCTCATTCTTCAGCTCATTCTCACACCTCATTCTCACAGCTTATTCTCCTGCTCATTCTTACAGCTCATTCTTACAGCCCATTCTCCAGCTTATTCTCACAGCTCATTCTCTCAGCTCATTCTCCAGCACATTCCTACAGCTCATTCTTACATCTCATTCTCACAGCTCATTCTCACAGCTCATTCTCCAGCTCCTTCTTAAAGCTCATTTTTATAGCCCTCTTTGACCCTCATTTGTCACGCGTGCATACAGCAGAAAAACAGGTGTACAATTTGGACTTGAGCATAGGATGTGCTCAAATCCCACGCCAACTCTCAGATGATGTACGCAGTTTCCTGTCAGTGCGGACTCGTCTAAGACTCCAGTGATGAAGAGGGCAAAGTGACACTATGTGTTATTAAGTAACAGGACAACCTGATGAGCCATGCTACAGTGTATAGTGCATTTTCCCACCAAAGTTCAGGAACTTGGTTCCTGGTTCTGAGCCCCTGGGCCGTTTCAGCTGGGAACTTTTGTAGCCTCTGGCTGTAGCAGAGGAGAATTATTACATTAGAGTTGCGCTATAACTATAGTAAGGAAACAATTATCAAGATTTTCGGTGAAATGTTTATTGCGGGTTAAATTTGAGGAATGAATTTTCTTTATCGATTCATGTAATTGTAAGATTACATACTGCAGTAATTATAAACGTTCCATATGCAAACTTATGGTACCACAGTCAAGCCTGTGGCTACAATTATTTTATCATATTTTATGTTATTCTATTTCACTCTATTTCATTTGATTTTACTTTTTTTCATTTTATTTTTTTCGTATGGCTTTTGTCTTATTCGTCTTATGCCTGTTCTTTACTTCATTTGTATTTTATGCGTATTTTATGCCTTGTAAGAGCTGTTATGTCTTTCATTCCTCTGTACAGCACTTTGGCCCAGTGTGGCTGCATAAGGTGCTTTACAAATAAAGCTGGATTGGATTAGATTACCATTGAGGACACCGAGGTCATGTCATTTTTTCATCATTTCGTCCATGAAACTTGATGAAAATGATAATTATCCGTGCATAAATGCCGCTGGTTGCCCATTATTAACCTCAGTATTTGAAAAATCCTTGCTATGGCCTTGATTGCAGTAACCTTAATATTATGGGAAAGTTAAGCAGAAAAACCTCAGGACGGAGGATACTAGATTAAACTTTTTGCTTTTGAAATATGCAATATTTTAGATATCTGTTTCACTTAAGAAAGTGTTAGCATGTGTTTTTTTACCATCTTTAATTGCTGACCATGTGCACAGAATATTAAGCGCGGCAACCAGCACGTGCAGTCAGTATAATGCGCTTCGGTCCCCGTGCATGATTGTGCACAGCAGTCAAACTCCACCTCGGTTGTAATGATGTCATTTTCCAGTTGAGTGAAGTTTCTCTTTCTTGCCAGCTTCCGTTCTTCCATGTCGCAAATTCTGTGGCATGTGAGTTACGACTGTGCCCAGCTGCCGGATTTATCAACGCAGGAATGTGCATATGCCAGAAATGGCCAGGCACACCCTGTTTCATAAGTCACACGTGGAACTTGTACGCTGATTTTTTTGTACCCGAATCATCACTCATTTTGATAAATGAGGGCCTTTGTGTCTAGTATGAAGAATAATAGAAATAAGAAAACATTTCCACGCTTCAGCAAATCTGGCAATGGTTACTGGTCTGATAGCGGTTACTGGTCTGACAGTTATTATTTGTTGGATGGCTGTTACTGGTTTGATGGCTGTTACTGCTCTGACAGCAGTTACTGGTCTGATGGAATTACTTGTCTGACAGCTGTTACTGGTCTGATGGTTTTACTGGTCTGACAGCTGTTACTGGTCTTATGGCTGTTACTTTATGATGGCTGTTACTGGTCTGACATCAGTTGCTGGTATGATAGCTGTTACTGGTTTGACAGTGGTTACTGGTCTGACACCAGTTATTGGTTTGATGGCCATTACTGATCTGACAGCAGTTTCTGGTCTGGCAGCTGTTACTGGTCTGACAACAGTTATTGATCTGATAGTGGTTGCTGGTCTGATAGGTGTTACTGATCTAATGGCAACTGCAGGTCTGATGGCAGTTACTGGTCCAATGGCAGTTACTGTTCTGATGGGGGCTACTAGTCTCATGGTGGTTCCTGGTCTGAAGGGGGTTACTGGTCTGACAGCAGTTACTGGTCTCATGGTAGTTCCAGTAACAGCAGTTACTGGTCTGATGGCAATTACTGGACTAACAGTTGTTTCTCAACTAATGGCAGTTACTGGACTGACCATGGTTTCTGGTATGATGGCAATTACTGGACTGACTATGATTTCTGGTTTAATGGCGGTTACTGGTCTGACAGGTGTTACTGGTATGGTGGCAGTTATGGGTCTGACAATGGTGACAGGTCTGATGGCTGTTACTGGTCTGACTGTGGTTACTGGTCTCATGATGATTACTGCTCTGATGGGGCTTCCTGGTCTGTTGGTGGGTGCTGGTCTGACTGTTGTCACTGGACTAACAGCAGTTTGCTGGGGGCTAGCTGGCCTTCTGGCCCTACTTCGTATCTGTGCTCTTGCTCGGCTGCTGTCCCAAATTCCTCTACCCGCCCCACCACCACCACTCTCCCACACGCCCTGCAGCATTGAGACACTTATTACAGCAAATTATAAGCAATTTATTTTCACTGTGAATGTCACCGCTTAGCCTCTGTATTTCTGTATTTCTTTTCCAAAACAAACCTCGGGCTGTCCTCCATTTTGGAGTGACTGCCATTAACCCTCACGGTGGGTCCTCCCAGTGAATATAGCTTATTACACATCTGTGCTGCTGTTTGCAGCAGTGTGAGGCTGAAGGCGAAAGCAGTCCATGGAATATTAAGTTTTGAGATCTCCACATTTGTCCTTGTGCATTAAAAAAAACTGGACTTGGGAATTATACATAGAGAAGTGAATATAAGTGCCTACCATGAAGCACAGAGGGACGACCTAAATTAAGGACGGCAGGAAGAGGCAGCAAGGGCCCAGCTTTGACAGTGATAGTGATCCAAGGCCCCCACTTGTCACTCACGTGGCCCCTTAGGTAGCGAGGGTCCAGCATCAGCAGTGTGATACTGACCCAGGGCCCCCAGTTTTCACTCACGTGGCCCCTGAAGTACTGAGGGTCCAAACTCAACAGTGTGATACTGATCCTGGGCCCCCAGTTTTCACTCACGTGGTCCCTGAGGTACTGAGGGTCTAACCTCAACAGTGTGATACTGATCCAGGGCCCCCAATTTTCAGTTACGTGGCCACTGAGGTGCTGAGGGTCCAAACTCAACAGTGTGATACTGATCCAGGGCCAAAATGAATTTGAAACCGTCAGAAATGAGACACTAACTGAGCAATAAGCAGCCGTTGTCGCTGCACTGCTCAGGGAGGCAGGTGTGAGTTGGCGTATCATGCTGGATCCACTGTCAGTCATAATGGCTTCCCCTCCACTCCCTGCCTGTCTGGGAGGGGGAGGCCCTGGGCTCGTGTGCAGCAGGCGAGCTGGAGCCGTGCTGGCGGACCTGTTCTGTTGCCAATCTGGGCCAGAGCTCCGGGGAAGCAAAACACTCACATGACCACATGCATAAATGATGCGCTTGGCTAGTCCATGCTCTCCAGCTTTCTGTATGTGGGACATACATTGATGGTTGCCATTAAGCCAGTAGTGATCACAGTGTCAGAAGTGCAGGGATGGGACAACGGATGTGTGTTCATTTCTTCATGAGCTTGACCAGAATTAACAGTAAAATGATGGATGATAGAGAGCTTCTCATTTGGGCCATTAAACTCAGGGACCCATTGCTGAGAAACCCAACAAAATCTGCTGAAATATTCCATAAATGTAAACCTAATGTACAGTATTGAAATAGCTGTCTACTGGTGCTTCAAAGTGGCCTGTTCCTCCATATATATATATATATAACCATATAACCCTAAACCCAGGCACCCCACACCCCCGACATGTGACAGGAGCAGATGAATGTGTAATGGGCAAATGAAGTGATGTCACTAAAATGGAACTTTAGGAGAAATTAAGCTAATTCTCATGCTGGTTTCCTGCTCTTGGTTAGAAAGTTTGTGTAAATGGATGGTGGCTGGAACAGGACAAAGCTGTAAACGAGGCTGGAGTTTTTGCTGTGCTGAAATCGCACGCAGCTGCATTGTTCCAGGCTGAATCCCACACGTTGCTTTCTGGAGACACTGTGGGGCCCTTCCAGCCTGGATAGAAAGATAAATCACCAGACTTAAAACAGGTGTGTATGTAATAAGGGCCTTTAATCCGTTTGTCACCTGCAGCGCCCTCGCAGAGCTGGGTCAATCACTGCATCTTTCTCCTCCTGCTCATCCTGTCACCTTTGTCACTAGCTGCTAGCTGCAAAGAGAGAATTTAATTGGGAAGGGGATCTCTAAATGAGGGTGGGGGGAAGAGGGGGTAAGATCCTGCCGTTGGGCCTGTCTATCTGTGAGGTAAGATCCCAGCAGTGGGCCTGTCTGTCTGTGAGGTGAGATCCCGGCAGTGGGCCTGTCTGTCTGTGAGGTGAGATCCC
>JAODKN010000008.1:21232521-21249798 GCA_026774425.1 Petrocephalus zakoni | reverse complement strand
GCTCAGGCTCTGTGTATCGTCACAGCAGGTCCTACCAAAGGCTCAGGCTCTGTGTATCGTTACAGCAGGTCCTACCAAGGGCTCAGGCTCTGTGTATCGTTACAGCAGGTCCTACCAGGGGCTCAGGCTCTGTGTATCGTTACAGCAGGTCCTACTAAGGGCTCAGGCTCTGTGTATCGTTACAGAAGGTCCTACCTGCGGCTCAGACTGTGTGTATTGTTACAGCAGGTCCTACCTGCAGCTCAGGCTCTGTGTATCATTACAGCAGGTCCTACCAGTGGCTCAGGCTCAGTGTATCGTCACAGCAGGTCCTACCAGCGGCTCAGGCTCTGTGTATCATTACAGCAGGTCCTACCTGGGGCTCAGGCACTGTGTATCGTCACAGCAGGTCCTACCAGCAGCTCAGGCTCTGTGTATCGTTACAGAAGGTCCTACCAGGGACTCAGGCTCTGTGTATCGTTACAGCAGGTCCTACCAGCAGCTCAGGCTCTGTGTATCGTTACAGCAGGTCCTACCAGGGACTCAGGCTCTGTGTATCGTTACAGAAGGTCCTACCAGGGACTCAGGCTCTGTTTATCGTTACAGCAGGTCCTACCAGGGGCTCAGGCTCTGTGTATCATTACAGCAGGTCCTACCAGTGGCTCAGGCTCTGTGTATCGTTACAGAAGGTCCTACCAGGGACTCAGGCTCTGTTTATCGTTACAGAAGGTCCTACCAGGGACTCAGGCTCTGTGTATCATTACAGCAGGTCCTACCAAGGGTTCAGGCTCTGTGTATTGTCACAGCAGGTCCTACCAGCAGCTCAGGCTCTGTGTATCATTACAGCAGGTCCTACCAGGGGCTCAGGCTCTCTGTATTGTCACAGCAGGTCCTACCTGCTCTGTGCATTGCACAGATCCTACCAGCAGCTGGGACTTCGTTTATTATTACAGCAAGTCGTCCCAATGGCTAGGGCTCTGTAAATTGTCACCTACAGTATAGATCCGACCAGCAGCCTGGACTCTGTGCATCGTTCTGGCACATCCTATCAGCGACCTGGACTCTGTGCATCGTTCTGGCATGTCCTATCAGTGACCTGGACTCTGTGCATCGTTATGGCACATCCTATCAGCGACCTGGACTCTGTGCATCATTCTGGCATGTCCTATCAGCGACCTGGACTCTGTGCATCGTTCTGGCATGTTCTATCAGCGACCTGGACTCTGTGCATCGTTATGGCACATCCTATCAGCGACCTGGACTCTGTGCATCGTTATGGCACATCCTATCAGCGACCTGGACTCTTTGCAACATTATGGCACATCCTATCAGCGACCTGGACTCTGTGCATCGTTATGGCATTTCTTATCAGTGACTTGGACTCTGTGCATCATTATGGCATGTCTTATCAGTGACTTGGAATCCGTGTATCATCATGACAGGTCCTACCAGGAGCTCTGACTCTGTGCATTGTTACGGCAGATCTTGTGCCAGCTTGGATGAGCTACAAAACCTCGCGGGGATCCTGTTGTGCCCTGCTGAAATTTATGCAAAGTCTGAGACTCATGAAAACCTTTCACCATGTGTAGAACTCTCTGGAAGCTTCTGTTACAGTACCACTCTCATTCCTGGGCCCGTGCCCTCATTACTGACAGCAACTCTGAATCCAGGAGAGCTCAAGGCCAGCGTGTGCTTTTTTGATAATTAGTCATTATTGGAAGCTTCACAGAGTGCTTCCCGAACGATTCTTTCCTTTGGTAAATATTTAATCGATGCTTTCCCAAACGGACGAACATGCTCGTTTATACATGAAAAAGCATAAATGTATGTCAATTATATCACAAAAAAAGATTTTATTAAATGCTTTAAACCACACAAAGATCAGTTTTGTGATGATATCTGACAGGCCCTTCACGGTGCTGACATTCATTAAGTGATCTCTGCACACCAATAACAGGACGCACTGTCACATACGCTCTCCGGCCTCCCTGGGGAACATCTCCCAGCTTCCTTCGTGCTTCCTGCGAGCCAGGCTTCTGAGGAGTATTAATGCAGCTTGGGCTTCATGATGACACAGAGCTTTCAGCCTTGGGCACAAAACACTGCTCATCAACAGGCGCTTCAATTAAATATTTGCTACAAATTTCCACAAAATTGAATTTAAATACCTTTTTTTGTATTGTACCTTTTACAAAGAGAGCACAAATTTAATCTGTCACTGTGACAGTGTGAAAGTCTGATGCTGGTAAGCTGAAACGGCTTTTTAGAGGTACTCCTAATTATTAGTGTGTCTCTTGGAAACAGGTCACCTTCAGCAGCAAACTCTGCCTTTAAAATAACATGCACTGCTGGCTGTTGTTAATGTCCTGTGCGTTCATGGCACTGGTATTTTTGACTTTTTAATGTTTCATGCCAGTGGGAAATGGATTGCACTGCAATTAGTAAAAAAATGAAAACATTCTGGTGCATATGCAGTTTTTTCTTTTGCCTGTGACCCTGACCAAGATAAGAAAGTTAGAAGATGGATGGGTGGGTGGGTGGATGGATGGAGAGTTGGATGTATTATGTGTTGAGTATGTGTGGTTCATTCAGAGAAGGTGCTTTAAAACGATGTGTTTGATTATTCTTGAATTATAAATGTGATTTAAATAAGACTAGGTCATTTTACAAGAAATTTGTTTTCTTAGAGGCTGAACATACGGCGCTTTTCAGAATTGTCTTTTGCGTCTTAATGCAATTTAGCATTAAGTGTAAGTTTAGTGCAAGCAACACTTTCAAGACATTAAGGTTAATGCATCTGGTCCCCCCCTAACAGAACAACTGGCCTCAGTCTGGACCAGTAGAAATGGTCTAGAATCTCTACTGTGCAGCTGCACAGCACATTTCAGGTACCATGATTTAATAATGTCCCAGCGGATACTGCAGGGCTGATTTCAATATGCCAGCTATGGCATGTCCCACATTTAAAAATCTGCATATATTGTATGCCATTTCAGTAATTCCAGAAACAATGGACTCCAGCCAGTATCACCCTGGGTCCAATATTGTGAGTGTATTATGGTAAATAAATATAATTAATCCCCCAACCTTTCACATCAGTGTGTTAACAGCAGCTCGCTGGAGGAAGCCATATCGAATGTAACGGGGAAAAACAGGCAGACATGAATCAGACAGCAAGGTATCATACTTGGGGTCATTTTTCCATTGAAAAAGCTTGAGACAAACAATATATAACAGGATTTAACCGGATACTGTCACAGCAGCTATGTTACAATGAATGAGTTTTTGCATAATCTAATATGGGTTGCCCAATTTCAGTCCTTCAGGGCCAGAATCCAACACAGTTTGCAAATTTCCCTGCTTGAACACATCTTAATCAGCTGGTTACTGGGTTTAGTGGGTGTATTTGAACAGGGAAATCTGCAGACTGTGTTGGATTCTGGCCCTTGGGGACATAAATTGGGCTGATCTAATAGCAATAATCTATGGAAATGCATATTTCCTGCCTTTACTTACTGCCAAGACTGTAAAAACCTTTGGCATTACTGCTCTCTGACAAGACAAAGGGAATTCTGGCGATCATGAATGAATTAAGGTAATTCAGAGGGATACAGAACATCTGTCTCTTTCATTGCTGGAGCGGCACTGTGTTGTGAAGAGTGGCTGGATACGCATGAAAATGCATTTAATGTACTAACCACGGGAGGGGGGGTAGTGACTCAAATGAAAGCACTGTAGCCTCAAGGATGTGTCCTGTCACAGTACAAAGGCATGCAGTTAGGCTACCTGGTTTCTCTGCAATGATGTGTGTGTGCCTTGCAATGGACTGGCAGGCTGGGTAGGGTGTTTCATGGGAGTGCCTGTGCAAACCACAGTATATTCAGAGTAGAAACTACAGTCAGTTCAATCAGGTCCAAGACAGAGCTGTTTCTGTTACAGTAATCACAGGCAAAAACAAACAGCTCCTTACACTTAGCAGGACTATATGCGTCTCCAAATACTAAAGTAACAATCTGAGTATTCTACACGTCACATGACACACTATGCTTGAATATCAGGAACACATAGGAATAATAAAAAGTCAAATACTGCAAGCCCGCTCTGGTGTACAGATTTGGTAATGCACAAATACTGCAAGCCCCCCCTGGTGGACAGATTTAGTAATGCACAAATACTGCAAGCCCCCTCTGGTGGACAGATTTGGTAATGCACAAATACTGCAAACCCGCTCTGGTGGACAGATTTGGTAATGCACAAATAATCAAGACCGAAGTTGCAGAAGTGCCAAAAACAGCTACATGATGTTGTTTGTTAGACTGAGCTGAAGGAAGAGCTACTCAAGTTTGGGAGATATCTCTCACAGGGTGCTGAATCCAGAAACACATTGTTGTCATCCTAAGTTCAGCCTTCTGAGCTCATCGTGGCTGAGGCATAGCTAGAGCTTTTCGTTTTAGCAACCCCAACTCTTTCCGTTTCCATCCATCCATCCATCCATCCATCCGTCCATTTTTTGTAACCATCTGTCCTATTCAGGGTCATGGGAGCTCAAAGAACCTATGAGTGTAAGGCAGGGATCAACCCTGGATGGGGTGTCAACCTATCAGAGGACACACTCACACACCATTTGGTCCCCCCTACAGGATGGTTTGGTAACTATACTGACCTTGCATGCAATAATCTAATAATCTGTTATGTTCTGCACCCGCCCCTCATTTCTTTCCTTTTTAAGAAAATAGCCTTGTGACTAATAAACAGTTAGGTAACTAAACACCGCAGCATGTTTTTGGACTGTGGAGGGGAAACCCCACAACAACAGGGAGAGACCATCCACATACGTGGAGGTAGGGTGGAGATTCAAGCCCGACCACTGCAGCACCATGTCACCCCCTTTCGGTTCCCTTCTTTATTAAAGGGAAGTACAGTGTTATGGAACTTACCGAATTTGTCCTGGAATAGATTCCTGTCCTCAATGTGGGCTTGGGAAGCCAAATTGCCAGCCATTATGAATACAAAACTAAAAACAATTAAAATTCTTAGCCAGCTAAGAATTTCTTTTCACAACCTGCAAAAATGAAATAACCTCTCAAAGAACTGCCACGATAACGATGCGTTCACATTCCTAAGGGCAGACACAATATTACAGTGGTTTGCTATAGCAGACACGTTGTTTTCAGAGAGGAGCATCGGCACTTCTTAAGAGAGTGTGGCAAGTGCACACAAACTGAGAGGGGCACATGTGCGGCTCAGAGGGCCAATGAAGTCTCACGATGAGGGATAATTAGAAGCAGGCACTGGCAGCTGTGGCCTGGATCGCCTCCCCGTCTCTGTTACCCAGGGCCTGGGTTCGCAGTGCCGCTCTGAGCCAACAACACAACAGTGTCATGCTAATGGATTACAGCAGAGGATCTGGGCTGGGCCCTCCTCTGTCAAAAGGCTGTTTTCTTACAAAATACCACATACCAGAATATTAGTTCACGGCACGCAAGCCCGTCCCTTGCTTTTGTGATTGGACTGCTTCTGCGGTGGGCCTTGGCAGTGACACTGGTAGGTATCGGCATCTGCCACAGGGTTCCAGTGCCCGCCCAGGTTCCATGTGTGTGGAGTTTGCATGTTCTCCCTGTGTTGTCATGGGGTTTCCTCCGGGTACTCCGGTTTCCCCCCACAGCCCAAAAAACATGCTGAGGCTAATTGGAGTTAGCAAACTGCCCATAGGTGTGCATGTACCTGTATAAGTGTCTGGTGTGTGAGTGTGCCCTGCGATGGGCTCGCCCCCTGTCCTGGGTTGCTCCCCGCCTCATGCCCGTAGGCTCGCCTTCTCAGGTTGACCCCTTGCACTCTTGTTTGTTTCCCTGGCCCCGTTCAGTTAATAAAACCCGCCTTCGAGTCCTTTGTTCCGCACGCCGTGACAATGTGGTTCTCTGTATGCATCCTGACCCTCAAAAATGGCACCCAAACCCAAGCCAGCTTCTGGATGGGATATGGTGGCGATGCTCGCCTTGATGTTTCCTATTTCCTGAATGTCTGTGTCACGTGGCTTTTTATGGCGCAGTCTGAGGCAGGGGATCTCACTCACATCTGGAACACATTCATCCTGGGAGTGAGGCGACCGCCCGCCTGCGTAATACCGCCTCCCGCAGGATCAGCTGGGAGCGGCTTCTTTGGCAGTTACAGCCAGATGTCAGGAGGCTTCTGCTAGCCGAGCGTGCTTCGAGAACGAGGGAAACTAATCATAAAGTTACTGGGCTGAGTCAGCCCGAGCTGCACGCCCTGGTAACGGCACGCGCCCCCCAAGCCTCGCGATGGATAGATGGCGGCTTCTGCTGCCGGCCGTACTGCTGTCCCTGCAGATCGGACATGCTCAGAGGATGACGCAGGAGATGGTCATGATGCAGTACTTTGATAGACGACTCACCGAGCTTGAGGTAGGAGTGGAACATACACTTCTCGGAGCTTCCAAAGTCCGTGAGGAATCTACCCTACTAAGCGAATGTGGCTAGTGCTTTCTTGGAATGCGTTCTTCCTTAATATCATCAAATATTGACCGCTAATGCTAGCACATAGAGTCATATCAGGTTCCTGGTACTGGAGAAGTCGTGGGGGTTTTGGGGGGTGGCACGGTGATGAGAGGTTTTGAGAAGGTGAAAGCTATTGTCGTTGTTAACACCCCACAACAAGAAGGGTCCTCTGCATTTGAGCTAATTTAGTGCCTGGGGAGCTGGTACCTTGTGGGTCGGGGATTCAAACCAGCACCAGCACCAGTGCACTTCCCTAAGCATTAGTCCAGCACTGCCCACTTTGCTAAGCACTGCGATGACCCACCCTTCCCCCCCGGCTCCAGGAACGCGTTAACAGGTGCGACCAGAGTGTACAGACATACGAGCAGAAGCTGTACGACATCAGCAAGCACCTGCGCGGCCACCTGGACGGCCTGAGCGTCTTCAAGGCCGAAATGAAGAGTCTGATGGACGGCGTGCTGATGAGGGTGGAGCGGACGGAGAGGGACATCGAATACATGGAGCAGCAGAGCCCCCTGCAGCCCTGCGTGGATGTGGATGAGGCTGTCCTGGAGCAGCAGGTGAAGGAGGCTCAGAGGCAGGCCAAGAGCAAGCTGGAGCTGAAAGCAGGTAGTGGGGACGTGCAGGGGAGCGACCTGCGGTCACTGAGAGGCCCGGGGTGCCCTGATGCCGCAGCACCTGCTCTGGTCGTCGTGTTATTATAATTAGGAAACATGAATGCGCCATCAGAAACATCTGCAATTCACGAACATAACTCAAATGCTAGATAAATATTTAATTTTTTGCCTGCGAGTTAAAATATTGCGAATAGTTTAACCATATCAGATTTATACTAGATTTAACATTTACACATTATATTACATGATTAGATAATGAAATCAGTCTGTACATTCTGTGCATAGCATTCTGGGTAATGAACGCCTCATGTGTCCTGGATAAACAAATCTCTGAAACGCAAACATTTATGTCGGATTTTGTCCGAATTATGCTTTGCAAAAACCAGATCAAAAGCAATAAGCTGATATTTCTGGAAAGTGATCTGAGTACACAGTCTGTGGGCCGTGTCCGGCTGGAGGTCCTGGTCCTCCTGGAGACCCCCTGCCTTGTGGGTCAAGTGAATTTGTGCCCTTAAAACACTCGGCAATGCCCTGGCACAGGCATAAGGCCAACTGCACTGAACAGCTCAGTGAAAAGTTCTTAATACAGTTCTTTATCTTTTTATAAAGTAATTCATATAAAATATTTAAAAATATGTAGGCAATGAAAGTCAGACATTTCATAAAAATTCTCCAAAAAAGAATGAAAACAACAAATTTCTAAAAATATGCTGGATCTGCAGATTCTTATCAATGCTTAATTACTTTTCCAGAATTCCAGACACACTTTCCATCCAGCCCTGCGGCTGAGCTCCAAACAAACAGCTGCGCAAACACAGCGTTTGGCTGGCTGACAAAATGAAACATTTCTCTTTACGCTGACAGAGTGCAATACTATGATCACGGGCGTGAAGTCCCTCAAGATCCTGAAGCAAGCAGGGGAAGCCCAGGGCTCATGGATGAAGGATCCCACCAAAGGCTCCTCCAAGGTCTACTTCTTCAGCGGGACGCGGAGCAGTGCCTTCCTAGAGTTCAGCAACCTGCAGGCTTTCACTGAGCCAAACTCCACCCAGGGGGCGCTCAAGGTCCAGCTGCCATTCCCCTGGCAGGGGACCGGCCATGTCGTGTACCACGGCTTTGTGTACTACCACAAGGCGGGTACAGCCAACGAAATCGTCAAGGTGCATATCCGCAACGGCACCATCAGCGACAGCTTGCTGCTGCCGGGGGCCGGGCGTCTGCCCGCCTACTCACTGACCTCTCAGACCACCATCGACCTGGCCGTGGACGAGCTGGGCCTCTGGGCTATCCATGCCGACCCAGATTTCGGAGGGAACCTGGTGATCACCAAGCTGGACCGCTCCAGCCTGGCGGTGGAACACACTTGGGACACGGCATGCAAGAGCCAGGATGCGGAGGCTTCCTTCATCATCTGCGGGACGCTCCACGTGGTCTACAACTCACGCTCTGGCGGCCGCTCCAGCGTGCAGTGCATGTACGACATCCACGACACCATCCACAGCACGGAGAGCCGAGTCTTTTTCTTCCCCAAGCGCTACTCTAGCCACTCGAGCATGCGGTACCACCCCAAAGACAAACAGCTCTACTCCTGGGACGACGGCTACCAGACCATCTACAAGATGCAGGCCGAGAGGAGAAACGAGGTCGCGTCAACCTGACTCGCAATACATTTCTCTTCCAGGTATAATGACAAAAAAAAAACCCGTGAACATAAACTTTCACAGTCATAACATGCCGAATTGATAGATACCAGATATCTGGCACCAGAGACCAGCCGCGGTAATGAACAAATACTAAGCTCCCTCTATTGGTCAGTTAGAGAAGTGTATATGCAGAAACGCGAACGTTGCAAGATAGACAAGCAACTTATATATAAATTACACAGGGTAGCTTCCCCATGTATCTCTCGGTGATTTGGTTTAATCAGAAATTCTATTGAAGCACATGCATTTTATGGTTAATACAGGCTTGCGTAGCTTAAATTACATAATCGTTATAACTGCACACAAACATATAGATCCTTCTACAGTTTTTCTCAGTTGCTTTGGAGTATTTCTCAAATGACAATTAACATTTGCAAATCAAGGTTAATCCCCACACCATAATGTCACTTCTGCAAATTTCTCATTGCGTCATACACGTTTCCAAATGTTTTAGTACATATATGCAAACTGTTTAGAGAAATGCTCTTAGTCATGTGAAAGGATGTTTCATAAAATGTGCCAAAGCAATCAAGAAAAACTGTAACATATTTTTGCAAGCATAACTGAAATATATATTGTAAGAAATTTTACATTTCAAAATAAAAAGCAGACGTTTCTTCTTTGTTTTTATTGAAACAGCGGCATTGTTGCTCCCTCATATGACATATGGCATGTGCTCTGCCCCCAAACATTAAATATAAAATATTTTGACTATACATTGACAAAAATATCACAAAATGCGTCTTTTAAAACATCTGTTTAACATCTGCTTGGCTCGGGGTCAGTGCGCCCTTAATTATTTAACACCGAGAACGGAAAACCTATCCCTTACATGTTCAAAAGAAGCTTTTAAAAGATCTGCCACTTAAAAGATTATTTTATGCGTCCTTCACAGCTGCGGCTCTTAGTCGCGGTTTCTTCTGAAAAACGTTATGCGAATGTTTCCATGTAACTGTACTGTACTTTCGAACTTAGCTTAGACTGGCACTCGCCAGGTGCCTCTGGGCCGCTGGGGGGCGACAAAATGTTCATAAAAATGCCCAAAATGCGCGCGCTGCGCGCGATACAGTAAAACACCAGAGGTGGGCACAAAAGCATCAAAATATTTTGTTACAAATTACAAATACAATGTATTTGAAATGTATTTAATTGAAATACAAGCAATTTATAATTTGAAAATAGAAAAATACATGTAAAAAAGTAACAGTACATGATGAGAAAATGTAGCTTATCATTGCAGCCCTAGTAATGTGTAGTATTTACAAAATGTAAAGCTTTCCCTAACTTTAAACAGAATAATTATTTCGTGATTTACATGTGTTATAGCATTAATTGTGAAATGATGACTTTTCATTAAGTCACTTAATGTGAGCTCAGCAGGCTGCCTCTGTAGCGGTGGGTTGGGGGATCCGGGTGACGATCTCATACGGCGGTTTCGGTCTCTGTTTCAGAACAGTCACACCCTTTATTTACTTTAACACCAAAGCTTTGTGAAATCCATTATCATAATGCGTGACTTTTCCGCTTTGTTTTACAGCAGGGTGCCGAACTTGCGAAAACTCGAAGAATAAACTTTTTTAGATATACGTTTTAGATACACATTTTGTCCTTATGGACAAAAGTAGCGAGCCTGATTTATCACTAATTAAGTCCTCTATATATGACAAACTGCATATGTACCTTACTACATACTATATCTTAAAGCAATTTGCACCGAGCACTAAAGCAGCTTCTTTCTTTCGATTGCTGATCATGGGAAAACGAAGCTCACAATGAGCAGGCTGGGCCCAATAGGATGTGTCACGTGGTTTATTTGCATCCAGCCAAAGATGGTGATCGGCTATATTTAAAAGTCTGTAAGGCTCTTAAAAAGGTTCTTAAAATGACAGAAAATAAATTAATTAAATGACATATTATATTAAGTATCTTAAGTATTTTAAATACAGTCGCTCAAAAGTACTTTGTTACAAACTGCATCTGATTTTTTTCCATCCAGCAAAATACAAATGAATACATTTAATTGAAATACTGCCCACTTCTGTACAACAGTACTAACCTTTGTGTACGCATAAGCATAAAACATAAAGAACCGTCACAGCATTACTCACTTAAAGTCTACATATTAGTCTTCCATTATTCAATTATATACAGCTCTGGAACAAATTTGGAGACCATTCTATATTTTAAAAAAATATCTGCATTGTTAAATCCTGGTTTAATCCTGGTTCCACTTGCAGAAGGCTACACTGAGCAGCAGGCTGCTTCCAGGCTGAACGTTTTTAAGACAGCAGTACACAAGAACAAGGTGAAGCAGGAGACACTGGGAACAACCAAAAATCAGCCAGGTAGAGCAGGTAAGTGACTTTCTAATGCCAGAGATGGCCATCAACTTATCCGGCAGTGCCTCATAAATTGGAGGATGATCCCAAGTGACCTTCAACAGGAATGGGAAACATTAAGTGTGCACAGTTAGGTGCACAGCTATGAGCGTTCTTAACAGGCTCCTAGAAGCAGGTATGAAGTCCCCTGAAGCACCGCAGACGCCCTTCATTAATGACAAGCAGAGATGAGCCAGGCTGGAGTGTGCAAAAAAATCTATACCTATATCCCATCCAGGGTGTCCCCTGTCTTGTGCTCTGTGATGGACAGGCATCCTTGCCCGAGTGTCCCCTGTCTCCTGCCCTTGGATGGACTGGTATCCAGGGTGTCAACTGTTTCACACCCTGTGATGGACCGGCATCCCATCCAGGGTGCCCCCTACCTCATGGCCCGTGATGGACAGGCATCCCATCCAGGGTGTCCCCTACCTCGTACCCTGTGATGGACTGGAATCACACCCAGGGTGTCCCCTACCTCGTACCCTGTGATGGACTGGAAGCCCCTCCAGGGTGCCCCCTGCCTCGTGCCCTGTGATGGACTGCCGTCCCATCCAGGGTGTCCCCCTGCCTTGTTCCCTGTGATGGACTCACATCCCATCTAGGATGTCCCCTACCTCATTCCTTGTGATGGACGCATATCTTGTCTAGGGTGTCCCCCTGCCTTGTCCCCTTTGCTTCCTGAAGGAAGATTCTCCTACCACCCTAACCAAGATAACTGGATGGAGGATAGATGGATTATATATGGGCTATATTTTGCTGCAAGTTTCACTGCAATTACATAGAAGCATAGAGGGCGGTACAATAATCTCCCTCTGAAGGTTGTGGATTTTTTTTTTCTGGTTGTACATTCCATCCATCCAGGGCAGACTGGAGCTATAGGCAGATTATAAAGCTTTGCCTGGGGCCCCTAGATAAGCCCTGGCCCTGCATCCATCCATCCATCCATCCATCCACCCATCAGTTTCCCAACTGCATATCTTGGATTAGACTTTGGATCAGACTTTACTCAATTGATTGGCTGCCATCTACAGCGCTTAAACCCACCGCGGCGTGCTTCCGAAGCTCCCAGACCGCATTTTGGCCCTGGCGGATCGGTCACATGACGGGCGACCTGCAGTAGCCGTGGGGCGACTTGAGGGAGAAAGTACCGGCAGCGCGCTTTACGGGACCGTTACCGGCGGCGGACGGACCGGAGTGAAAGGCGAGCGGCTCCCCGCTTCCTCGCTGCTCCTTCTACGGTTTGCTGCTTTCCTCTTTGCGCGTATGTCCGCTGCTTTCCGTGTGCATGTTTGCTTCATCGGAGTCAGTCCTAGTCCTGTATAAGACGTTAATAAGTCGGCATTCGTTAGCTTTCTTTGCTTCTGTAAAACGTGCGATAAGATCGCTGCTTTCCCTTTCTGCAACTTCTAAGCGTGAAGTTTACTGAAGTGTTCTGCGGCAGCAGAGCGGCGCTTTCCATCATAAGCCCTCGGATATCTGCGCACCTGTCTGATTCATGCGTACTGCGACATTATGCCATATCGGCATAATTTAAACGCCATTTCTATTCCTGTTTCATGTTGTTTGGATAAAATTTTGTAATACACATACTTGTGCATACCTGTCCACATAAAACCGTTCGAAGGCGACTCTGGTAGGTTTTAGCATCAAAACATTTAATATTTACTATTTAAAAATTACAAAATGCGTTGAAACTTTTCAATTAAATGTAATTTTTAAAAACTGCATATCGAAACGACTATTTCATGAGGTCTATTAAAATGCGATGAGAAGTTATGTGTTTTTCAGTTCTCTGGCTTCCCGTTTGCGTAGATGGATGGACAGACGGACGGATGGATGGATGAATGGATGGACAAACTGACAGACTGTGCACTCAGCCGCTGGACATAACGTGGTCTCCCAAATGCGTCCACCTCCGAAGACGTTCAGCGTGTACATGGCTGTTTGGACGCCATGAGGTTGTTTCATATGTGGCTGACCCGTGGCCCCATGAACTTATGGAAACGAGCTGCTTTAGCTGGTGTGTTTGTCCTGTGACCTGTTTCCAGAAGCCGCTGCAGAACGAGCAGGTCCAGCTGTTTCGCAGATACTTAGCATGTCTCAGAATCAAATCATGCACAGGCAGCAAGGTGTGATTTATGACCTGTTAGGGAATATTGCACTTTAAGTAGATGTGTCCTTTTGAAAATGTGGCAGAGTTGCATCATTTGTGCCTTCTGGTGCATTAGTGATACCCTTCTGTTACTGTGGTAAGTCGCCACGTCGATGTCTGAGCGTCAGGAAGGGCTAAACCCGAGCAGATGCAATCCTCACAGTGCAGATTGTACAGATTTATAATTACCCAGTCAAAATGTGCAGATGAGGCAGAGATGGAAAGGTTCATCCAGATAATCCTTCACGAATTTTCCTGAGAAGGGGGGGCTTTCATATTCCCAGTCCCTCATATGATAATGCTATAACAGAACTGAATTTTGCGGGAAAAAAACTGTCTTAATCGCGTCTGTGTAACGGAGCATTTGCTGATGTAAGGTGGAGTGATTACAATCGGCGCCCCCCCAGCGCCATGGACACACCTAACACCTCCTGCTGGATAATAATGGATGAACGAGACTTGTGTCACCTTATAGAACCAATTTAGCTGCTGAATGTCAAACATTCAGCACAGGGCACAGGGAAAACATGTGGACATGCAGCATCAAAATGGACACCAGGAAACCTAAATCAAGTCAAAATGGAGCCCCACCAAAATAATAGTTTTGTGAAGAACAGATGTTCACCTCAGCCTTAGCCGTCAGTAACTTCTCTATCAAAGACCGTTGATATCCGCTGTTTCTGTTGTACATTGTGGTCACTGCTACACACAGATCGACCTCGGTTTAGTACATTGGGTTACTGTGGCCGTGAAGGACATGGTATCTAAGAGCTGCTGCTCTTTATCTGCTCACTTTGGTAATCAATCGGCCTGTTCCCGCTCGCCAGGGGGACTCGGGCTGCCCGGTATGACACTGGGCCTCCCACACTTAATGATTACACATATCTGAGATCTGAGGCCCTTTTACGCACAGGAAGGACAAAACGGGAATCTGTGCCCAGAGGAAGAAGCGCTCTACTGAAGCCACGTTTGAGAACATCTCACTCCCTGCTGCCAAAATACCACATGGCTTCATTCCCCAAAACAATAACCATTTATTCTTGAAATATGGATTTACAAAGATGATTGATTATGTTTTCTTGGTGTTGTGGGTGACGCCAGAGTCAAATGCAGTAAATCTCGCCTCTTCAGCCAGCCTTTTTACAAAGACATCTCAGAATCTGAGAGCTTTGCTTTTAAGAAGGTTTCACTGTAACTGACACAATCCAACAGTATGGACGTAGATTTACAAATTACCCCCGTGTTATGCTTCATAACTTGTTTGCGTCAAGCTCATGTTGGCGTCTTCGAACAGGAGTGGGGTTGGAGTCGCGACGGCGTGGTGAGCAGGGGATGCGCTTCTGCATCAGCCGCACGCTTGCTGCGCCCCCCTGAGCGCGTCTCCTTTGTCCGGCCTCTATCCACAGTCCTGCGCTGCTCACACGGGAGTCCAGCTGAGCCCCATGTCCCTCCCCTGCGTTTGTTCTAACAGCCCTGTTATCCGGTTAAACATTATCGCAATTTGAAGTCTGAGCCTCTGCGTGTCAGTTTCAGGGAGGCCTTTCGGTTTAAATTGCCTATTTCCTTGTAACTGTGTTTTCGGTGTATATTGAAAAACGATTCCATTCTAGTTAAGATTCAGAAACATTTCTGCTGAATTATCTCATTATTTTGTCACAAAGCACAAAACTGGTGTTGGGTTACATATTAAATGGGATGTACTGGGGCAGAAGTCTTCTGTTACCAAACAACATTAACTTGTTTAATAACGTATAAGATCTTCATACTGCAGACAGATCCTGGATTTATTTTATCATGGTCCTAAATTTATTTCCAGGTCTGCTTCCATTTTATGAAAAGTGTAGATCTAATTAAACTGCTTATTGGTTTTGCATTATATAATATATATAGTTCAACATTATCACTCATATTTCTGCATGCAGAGGTCTCTCCTCAGCGCTGGGCCAGGGTGGTTGTGATTGCCTGATTACACGTTAATCTCGTCGGTAAACACTGCAGGCGTGCCATTCTGCACAGAAACCCCGATCCTTATGCTTCCTGCATGAGCGTGTCTCACGGTAAAAATAAGTAACTAATCTTTGAATATTCGTTCAGATGTTTTTATTTTACATTTTCATTGAGCAACAGCTAGAAAGCATCTTCTGGTTAAATAATTAGAAGTCTATTTTCTTTGCCTTATGCGTAAAGTAAGGGGTTTTTTAATCAGTTACTCGGGAAGTGTGCTTTCAGCCTCTGCCGATGGCCGCTTTAGGCAGGCCTCGTATTTCCATGTTTAAATTAGGCCTGTTCTCAGAGCTTATCAAGCTTTTCTAGTGTGACGATGTACAGAAACCAGACACACAAAGTTGGATCTTTGTAACATCCTGCCAGCTCTGGCCGGCATGTGACTCTTGTGATGTCACTAATCGCTTTAGTGATACCGGGAGGCGCTTGCCGGAGCCTGTCCATTCATGCCGGCAGGTTCTGCTCACGGAAGGTTTGGACGAGCTGCTGCCGGAGCTGCCACGGAATTGCGTAAGTATCAGTCTGCAAACAGCGACTATGTAGCAAACTTTCCTGCATTCATCCGTAACCCGTTTCGGCAGTAGAATCTGTAAGGAGACGCCACATGGACTCAGCAGTCAGGCTGTCAGCTTAAAGTATGATGATGATTTGTTCTACATGATGAAATGTGATCTGTACGAAACCCAGCAGAAAGAAAATGAATCGCTGTGTGTGTTTTTTTTTATAGTTGTGTGTTTCACATAGATTATCAAAAATATGGGGGGAGTAATCAGAGTGATCCCCAAAGGAATGTGTCTGTCTAACATTAGTGCAGGGAGTCGTGTCGGAGCATCTGTGCCCCCCCCCGAGCGCGTGTGGTCGGCACGGCCCGGTAAGCTGCCCAGGGGACGGCCCACCCCTGCTGTGCCGTACTGGGCCGACCCGACCCAGATTTAATGCCGCCGTCTTTTTTGGGGGGGGGGGCGGGGGGCGCCCGGCCCGGTCCCGCGCCCCGGGGGCCGCCCCCCCCGGGGTGTGCGTCCGGGCCCCCCCCCCCCCCTTTTTTATGCCCGCGTTTTTTTTGGGGGGGGGGGGGGGGGGGGCAGGATTTTCTTTGAGGTGGACCCCAGTGATGGGCCCTTCTAGGAGCTTCTGGGCAAAATGTTGCTGTTGAGGAGATGAATGCCTCTGTGCTGTCGTGGCGTGGATGTGCGTGCTCAGTGTGGAGTCGGCATGGGCCGCAGCTAAGCTAAGGGGATCCCGCCGAGCATCGCGACGTTAAACTTTCATTTCGCAGGCTGTCAGATTTATGTCTGTGAGTTTGTAAGGTGCTAAGGCAGATTGGAACGGTTGTCTAAATGAACCGTTTTGAGGAATTGAAAGAAATCCCCACAGAATGTTTAGAGATATTGAGCTTATTGTGAAAGACGCATCCATCCGGTTGTGGTTGGTTTCCTGACAGTGTGGGGGTGTTACTACACTGGGATTTGTGGGAACAGAGGCCAGCCAGAGGAACAGGTTCAGCCAGGCGATGGTGGAAAGTCACACTGGGGTGTGTCCCCGCAGTTTGTCGACATGCTTTAATGACTGTAGGTGTGGCTGTGGGAACAAAGCTGAACCTCAAAGACGACCTCGGATTCTCTGCTGTGCTGGTTTGCCCTGCATTTGTCACTGGGGTGCTTTCAGTTTTGCACTGTCCTTAGAATCGTGGTCACCTCCCTCAACGCCCTGTCCCCGCTGCCTCCCCATCTGTCCCTCGGCCCCCTGTCCCCAACACATCCCCATCGGTCCCTGTCCCCGCTGCCTCCCCATCTGTCCCTCACCCCCCTGTCCCCGCTGCCTCCCCATCTGTCCCTCGGCCCCCTGTACCCACCACATCCCCATCGGTCCCTGTCCCCGCTGCCTCCCCATCTGTCCCTCACCCCCCTGTCCCCGCTGCCTCCCCATCTG
>JAODKN010000008.1:21195381-21207089 GCA_026774425.1 Petrocephalus zakoni | reverse complement strand
CTGCTCTTAAGCCCTGTGCTTCCTGTTATCAGATCCGACATCCGGAAGGCACCAAATTCCAGACACTTCCAGGGAAGCGGTGGCCGGCTGTGCAGAATGGAAGCAGAGAGACGCCGTCGCCCACGGCACCGAGGGACGACGGCGACCTTGTCCTGAGTACGTGTCAGCGGAGGGCCGTGTTACTGACGTCCGACTATCGGCCGTGTGTTTACAGTACAACACCGGGATCAGGTGACCTGTTGACACAGCATCTGGCAGAGTAGAGGGCGCAGTGTCAGGGCACAAACATTTACTAACATTTACTCACTAACATTTACTACTTCAAAGCAGTTAGGAACAGCATGAATACAGGCATATGGAGGTGGTGAGCGTGGAGTGAGTATGAAGGGATCACCTGCCTTTTGCGTGAATTCCCCTGTGCTTGCTGAGACCCTGCGACACACTTCTTAGGCTGACCAGTAGGAGATGCCCCGCCTTCTTCCCAGAACTCTGTTTCTTGCGTTAATAACTACCTTTCTTGCACGCCCCCTCTTGCTTAATCTGCACCACCCGCCCCCCCTCCCCCATTCTGTCACCTGAGCCACCTGGCCTGTACTCCTTCTGCCTTAACCACCTTCCCCTGGGGTTGAGCCTGGGGCGCGTGTGTCCGCTCGCTTGAGGTTCCGTATGTTTCTGCTGTAAACAAAACGCCGTGAGCCCTTCAGCCAAATGCACAAAGCACCCGAAAGCTGAACTGTCAGGAGCTCCAAGTGGTACATTCAATACGTATGCCGCACGCTCAGTAAACACACTGTACACGGGCTTAATTGCTGTGTAGAACATCCCCGCCAGCTTAACGCTCCTTGCATAATACATAAGGCCGCTCAGGCTGCTTTGTTATGCTCCACTGGCCCTACAAAGCAGATGTTGTGGATGCAGAGCGTGTGACTTTCATCTGCACCACATTCCCCCCCCTCCCCCCCCCCACACCCCCTTTGCTTTTCTTTGGACCAGGATCCCGTGGGAAACCAGATCTTTTTGGAGCTGATGGGTTATTCTCGGTCTCTACATGTTTTTCTTGCATAAGTAGAGAAATCCAGTCTTTCCCGCTCTGCGGCTGTGACTCCTCACGAGCCTCAGGAAGTCTGCTTTCTGTGTGGGTTTGGGTGCAGGCGGCTGCTTAGAGCCGAGGCCAGACCACGGAGTGCGTGACTGGAATCACGCCCTCACTATTCAGAGACGCTCTGAGAGTCTCCCCCGTTTCTCCACGCCGCAGGGAAGACGGAGGCAAGGGCGTCGCCGGACGTCTCGGCCAGCTCCTCAGGTGTGGATTCGGGCCAGAACTCGCCCGTGTCGCCTGAGCACAGGAAGAACCAGAAGGGCATCAAGAAGTTCTGGGGAAAGTGAGTGACTGCAGCAGTGTCACGTTTGCCTGACCCGCCCTCCCGTGGTACACGCTGATCCGGTCACCGTCCCCCTCAGGATCCGGAGGACGCAGTCGGGCAGCCTGCAAAGAGACGAGCTGGAGCCCTCGGCATTTAGGCGGGGGGGCCTGAGGGCCACGGCAGGGCCCCGTCTGGCCCGTACCCCTGACAGTGGCAGCTCTGTCCGGTACGTTAGCAGAATCCAGCTTGCTGGACATAGAGACAACAAGTTCCGCCCTGGTGACACAGTGGCGCTGATCCGCTGCTTTCTCTTAGGGATAAGAACACACCTTTTGCCAAGTGGACCAAGGAGCAGGTGTGTGGCTGGCTGGAGGACGAGGGCCTGGGGCAGTACGTGAGCCTCACACGGCAGTGGGTCACCTCGGGACAGACGCTACTGTCGGCCACGGCCCAGGACATCGAGAAGGTATAGTGTCGGGGGGGGGTGCACTTCTTGCCACCACGTACCCACAGTGCTTTGGAGGGCAGTGCTGACATGCTCGCCTCTGCATGTCAGCGTGACGTGTGCTCGCCCCCTAGGAGATGGGAATCAAGCATCCCCTGCACCGCAAGAAGATCCAGCTGGCCGTGCGTTCCTTCAGCTCCAAGGCGCAGGAGAAGTCGGCAGACCTGGACCACATCTGGGTGACACGTGCGTATTGCCGGTGCCGGCCACGCCCTCCTCCTGGCCAGCGTGTGTGACGATGCCAAACAGCACGGCGCTTCTGCCTCCGCAGGCTGGCTCGACGACATCGGCCTGCCTCAGTACAAGGATCAGTTCCACGAGGCGCGGGTGGATGGCAGGATGCTGCAGTACCTGACTCTGGTATGGCCTCCTGCCCCCCTGCTGACATGCCATTTTAAAGTAACGCAGTACCTGAACTGTCCTCACGGGGGTGCTGTGATCCCACTTGGCAGAGCGACCTCCTCTTCCTGAAGGTCACCAGCCAGCTGCATCACCTGAGCATCAAGAGTGCCATCCACGTGCTGCACATCAACAAGTTCAACCCGAACTGCCTGCGGCGGCGCCCGGCGGATGAGGTGCACCATTGTGGCTAGGCCATGTGGGTAATTGTGGGGGGCGCCAGCAGAGGGGTGCCCTATTATGGACTGTCCATAATCCCATTGCAGAGCAAGATGTCACCTTCGGAGGTGATCCAGTGGTCCAACCACCGCGTGATGGAGTGGCTGCGCTCAGTGGACCTGGCAGAGTACGCGGCCAACCTGCGGGGTAGCGGTGTACACGGGGGGCTGCTGGTGAGTCAGCAAGACACCTAGGATCAAGATCTTTGCGGGGGGGGGGGGGGTGAGAGAGATGGAGCGAGAGAACTTTTTAATCCTTTAAAGGGAAATTCTCCAGTCACAGCAGCAGTACAACATGTACTATATAACATACATCACGTATCATACATCACACCCAGGCGTGTTTATAAAAAAAAACAATGAATAAGATTAAATATTAAACAAAAAATTCATATAGCATGCAGAGTATTATAATAATGTGCAAATAATGTGCAGGTAGTGTGCGGGTAATGTGTAGTGTGCAAGTAATGTGCAGGTAATGTGCATGTGCAGGTAGTGTGCAGGTAATGTGCAGGTGCAGGTAGCGTGCAGGTAATGTGCAGGTAATGTGCATGTGCAGGTAGTGTGCAGGTAATGTGCAGGTTCAGGCAATGTGCAGGTAGCGTGCAGGTAATGTGCAGGTAGTGTGTTTCAGTTTCAGTTTCTTGATTATTCTCTTCTCGGCCACTGACTCAATGGTGTCTAAGGCGGAGCCTGGAAAGGGGCTGGCCATTCTGAATGGCTTATTAGCTTAGAGACCTGTCCACTGACAGCAGACTAATAGATTTCCTTTCTGTCCACGTGGCGCATGTTACCCCACACCTCCCCCCCAGATCCTGGAGCCGCGCTTCAACTCGGACACGCTGGCCATGCTCCTCAACATCCCGCCCCAAAAGACACTGCTGCGCCGCCACCTGGCCACCAACTTCAACATGCTGGTGGGCCCCCAGGCACAGCTGGAGAAGCGGCAGTGTATGGGGGCCTCGGGGTACACGCCCCTCACCACTACCGCCAAAGTGCGGGTGAGGCCCCGGGGGGCTGACGGGCAAGGGGGGGGAGAAGGGGGCGGGAGAAGGGGGTGGGATTTCAGCCTCAGAGGCGGACAGCCTCAGGGAGTTTGGCTTAATCCCCAGCTGAAGTTTTCAGCCCTGAATCTCGCTGTGGGGTTATGGTCCCTGTTTGCTGCTCACACACCCACGCAGCCCCTCCCTCACTGAAGCTGCAGGAAAGGCATGGGGGGGGGTGTGCTTATTTAGTATTTAGTGTGCTCTTCATTGCTGCCAGCTCTGCGGTTTGGGGGGGTTAGGGCTGCCGCCTTCCTGCCCCGCCCCCCCAAGGCTCACCGCTCCCCGTCTCTTTCAGCCCAAGAAGCTCGGCTTCTCCACCTTCGGACATCTCAGGAAGAAGAAGCTGGACGACTCCACGGACTACATCTGCCCGGTGGACATCTCCCCGGGGGCGCCCAACGGGCCCGTCCGCCCCTACTCCGGCTTCCGCGGGCTCAGCCCCATCTTCGACCGTGACGGCGAGTGGCTGGAGCAGGCCGGACGGAAGAGCTGATGGCCCCCCCGCCCGGCGTCCCGCCATGAGACGGACAGTTTCGCGTTTTACTCTCCATTATGTTACCTTGTACTCTGAGTACTTTATAACCACGACGTTTCACACATTTACACGGCGTACGATTCCTGCACAAACGTGACGCTCTTCTGTTATTTTTTACTGTTCAGGCAGTTGCTGTGTGGTGCCTTGTGCAATATTTGCACACTGGGATATTTAATATTTATGGTCGGTCGTATAATGTTAGTAAGTCAATCCTACATCTCTGGACAGGCTTTTAAGGAGTATAACATTGTTATTTTGGTATAAGATGGCCAGCATATTTTTATAGCCACTTGCTGTCGTATAATGCAGTAATGCATACTGTTCCAAAGTCATTGTTAATAGTCTGTAAACAGGAAGTTACAGCGATGAATAAATGTAATCTGAGTAAGTGCTGAGTGCCGTTCTTTACACACACAGCCGTTCCAATACACAATGAAGTTACTGTGCTTGGCTAATTACCCCGTGAGTGTAGGGGGCGGTGTGGCTCTGTGGATCAGGATGGCATGCCTGTGAACAGAAGGTTGCTGGCTCGAATCCCAGACTGGATAGTGATGTCACAGTCAGGCCCCTGAGCGAGGCCCTTAACCTCCAGTTGCTCCAGGAACTGTCTAACCCAGCTTTCTCGAAAATGTGTGTTTCTTTGGGAAAAGGGGCGTGAAATAAATATGTAACTTCTGCTATAAAACAACATGTAATTAACAGGCCCAGCATGGTTTGGGTTCTAACCAGGCAGTTAGGCCAATCATAAATTATCCCTAGATTAACAATTCATTTGATAACTGCTTGGTCCAGCCATCTTCTGTGCATTCAGGAACACCCTATGTGTGATTACCTTTTGTCTGTTTAAATTATGGTTTAATTTAATGGTAATTCGTTCCAAAAACAATCAAGGGAATATCTTAGCACAAATGGACTTATTTCCATCCATTTTCATGACTTGATTATTTTCTTTATGAAATAATGTCTGACTGCAGCACCAAACACTCAGGCTTGCACTTTTGGCTGGTCCCAGCTAACTAGCTCACCAGGAAGTCGGCACTGCACACACCGGTATGTCCACTTTGTCACATGATAGACGCCCTTTTGTTTTGAAGAACATATCTTGTTTTTAAGATACTCCAAACTGTTTTTTTTTTAAACAAAACAGCAGGTGTCAGGTTCTAGGGAGGGTCCATCTGGGAGTGTCAGTTACCTCCTGGCAGGGTTCTCTGCAGGGGAGTCTGAGCAAACGGGGGCCTGTGGGCAGGAGCAGGAGCTGCAGGAGCTTATGCTTAGAAGGTTTTTCTGCTACAGCTAAATAAAAATCCTTTTGCAGGTATAGCCTCCCCATTTATAAACATCATCCAGTATAAATGCGTGTTAATTTCCCTTGTTAATGGCTTGTTAATTTAATCTTCTTTTGCGGTAAAGAGTCTAACCTCATCCACTACCAATGGGGCAAATGGAAACCAAACCAGAAGGAGAGCCCAGTTTATTAAAGACCCTCTTAATTACACCAAGGAACCAACACGGGGACGTGGTCCGGGCCTTCAGCGACAGCGTCCTCAGCGCCTCCGCTAGGGTTCGAGAGTACCTGGAGTTCCGTGATCCCGGAGGCAGATTCCGCCTGAGTCCTCACGTCCTGGAGGAGATCTTCCTGATGAGCTGCATTAGCCGCAGTGCACAGACGCAGATGTCGGACACCTTCAACTGCACCCCCATGAGTAGAGAGCAGAAGGTCCTGCTGGGTGCCGACTGGGTGTGGACCTTCCCCAAGAGGCGTGGAGAAGCACCTGAGGTCCAGATAGTTGTTGGGGTTCTGCACAACCTGGATGGCACTGGACCCCCTGTGGAGGAGCCCAGAGAGTTCCTGCACATGGCTGAGAGAGCATCAGGCCAGCAGAGCCGGCCCGAGAGGATGGTGAGGTTCTGCTCCTCCGTCGGCCAGGACTGCTACGCTCTCTTCCTCTTCTTCGGCTCCAGGAATGACTTGGGCAGCATCTCCGGGCTACTCAGCAACAACCTCCACGCAGCTCTCGGCAAAGGAGCCAGAATCGACCAAACCTTTCTGGGACGCTTCTTCAAAGGGTCTGCATCCTTCTCCACTCCGGCCGAAATGCTGAAGAGGATCACTCAGAAGCAGCAGGACCACCCTTTGACCATGCTCATCAGGTTCACGTGACCGGTACGACTCGAGTGGACAGCTGTTTAAACCACCACACTGCACAGTAACTGCTGCTGTAACTGCTGTTAGTCTGCCGATGGCTTTTGTCTCTTTGAGACAGATAATGTCAATGTAAGAGAACCCTTTACTGTCAGTCTCAGATAATGATGCATGGAGTCAGTCGCAGAGCTGAAATATCGTTCTCGTTAGTCATAGTGCAAATGAAAAGTAATACAATATAAATACTAAATATAAATACAATATAAATATTCAATATAATATACAATATAAATACTAAGACATATAATATAGACAACACTTTAAGACATGACATTAAGACAGACAGAAAGGTACAGTTAACAGCCTGATTGGCGATTAAGTACAAAATTGTCATAGAAGTTTGACCTTGAAGCAAAATGTGTAATGAATAAACAGATTTATGTACATTGTTGTGAGTCCAGTCCTTTTAACAGACCCAGACTGTTATGCCTCATTGTCTTGGGTTTGAGTCTGCAGAACTTCCCAGCAGATGGCACTTGAGCAAAGAGGTTATGAGTGGGGGTGCGATGGTGCTTACTCGATGCCTGCAGCCCTCTGGGTGCAGCGGCCATCGTAAGTGTCCAGGGGAGAAGGCAGGGTGCTCCTGGCATTTTTCAGTTGCTTTAATAATCCACTGGAGAGACCGGCAGTCCAAGGCCTTGTGGGACCACAACCAGGCTGTGGTACAGTTTGCAAGGCGACTCGCAATGGTGCCTCTGTAGAAGGTGGCTCACCTACTTCAAGCGCCACAGGTAGTAAATTCACCGATGTGACCTTCTTGGTGAGGGAGGAGACACACTGGCCCCAGGAGAGATCCTCAGTGAGGCACACACCCAGGATTGTAACGCTCTGAGCTCTCGGGCATGTATAGAGAGTTATGCACTCCCAGGTATCTCCTGAAGTCCACAATAATTTCCTTCATCTTGAGACCATTTAGCAACAGACCAGCAATCTCCTCCATCTGTATGCAGTCTCATTACCTCCACTGACGAGGCCTTCATGCCGGTGTCATCTGCATACTTAATATCATACCTTCCTATTATATATTATATTATATATGCATATTATACCCTTTTGCCTACCCCATCTTACACTCCATGACACACATGCCTGGCATTGAAGGGCAGCCACCTTGGAGCTGGGGGTTAAGGGCCTCGCTCAAGGGCCCACAGACATTACTCTTCTGCTGAGGGATAGTAACATAGTAGCTTTTAGGATGGGTTTTTGTGGTATTACAATGTTGAACGCTGAGCTGAAATCGATGAACAGAATTCTTATATTATTATTGATAATTTATTGATCCCCATGAGGAAATTCTCTTATCTTGCTCTACATGAGAGTAAGCTTGGCATTGAAGGGCAGCTACCTTGGAGCTGGGGGTTAAGGGCCTCGCTCAGGGGCCCACAGACGTGCCGAGGCTCATTCCCGCTGTGGATAAGTGGTGGGGGGGTCTTCTTTGGCTTGCTGTGTGACACTGGAGTCACTGCTGACTGAGCTGCCTCTGGAAAGAGGCTCATATCAAACTCTGTGAAATGCACTTGCTGCTCCTGGACACGCTGCATGCAACGTGTACCCACATTTGCATATGTTAAAGAGTATGTAACTTAAGGACAAATCCCTTCTCCCTGATTCATCATATTGCTACGGCTTTAGCACTAAACCCAGCCAGAGACTGGTTTGCTGAATCATTACAAATGTGAAATTGATTAAATGTCATTAGTGCTGAGTCAGTGGCATAAATGAATGCTTTGGGCACAGTGTAGGAAAGGGGGCCAGATATAGGTGTAAAAACAGGAAGACTGTGTTGGCTAACATTATGAGCCAGTGATGAGCATCGTATTAGCGTGGGCAACATGACAGGAACCACTGGCAAAATATTTATTCAGCTGTAAAAGATCATAGGTAGATGGAGCCTCCACTACAGTCTGACACGCACATCCATACACACATCCAACGTCCAACCGCTGAAGGCTGCGTCGAGCCTACACCGTGACCTACGGAAGCGGCCTTCACCGTTGTGAGTGTTTACACTTGTGTGCTGGTGTGCTCAGCAATTACACCAGCAAAACGCTGGGTGATACACAGCTTTGGATGCTGTGTTTATCGTCTTCCCGCCCTGCGATAGGTTCAGTTGTAGAATCACGCAATTGAAAAACGAAAAAACAAAAAACATTTACGTATCAGTTTATTGAGCCCTGGTTATATTTGTGCTGCTCTTCCCATAGACAAATTTAGAAAAAGTCACTCTCACGTATTTTCCCTTCTAAAGCTAGTGTCTGTACTACTTTTTTACTTTTTACTTTATAGTACAGGGTCACAGGGACCACACATTTTACGCACAAGAGTGCAGCATTGCCCTCTTGTGGACAAAAACAAAACCAGTAACTACACTAAAAATCCTGTACCTGTACCCTGGCAATCACGGATTCCTTCATAAACTTCAAAAACCGAAAAACTTAGTCTCAGTGAATTTATATTTTATATATTAGAAATTGCATAGCTTGCTTATTTGGTCAAATAACTTCAAAAACAAGAAAATCTGTCTTTACAGATACGCTACATTCCAAACATTTAGACTATCTAAAATTGCATTCACATTCAAATAAGCAGTCGAATCCGGTGATTCGGCTAAGCCAGCTAAATAACAAATGAATGTCAGATTCTGCAATGACCAGTTAAAATTCATATTTAGATAATAATAAATCCATGAATCATACCACTGTTGTGAGACCACAGACAGCTCTGCAAGATGTGTGTCATCACCCAGTGAGATCATAAACTAGGGACAGCCTCTAACTCAGGTCTGCACACAAGCTGACCGGTGTATGGCAAGCCAAATGGTCTTTCAACAGGAGACCCACAGAGCATAACTTACACCTTACTAGTAAAACTCAATTTTTACTAATATAAATACAAACTCCAAATATCTATAAATCAGTTTTGATTAGTACAAACAATTTTTACTAGTAATAACTGTATTGCTACTAGTACTACTAAAACTTCATATTACCTCTATAACTTAGTTTTTACTACTTATATATTTCCATTCACTTCCATTGAATTGTTGCCTTACATATCCAAATATCCTAAATTAAATTTTTACTAGTAAAAGAAAAAAAAAACATATTTTCATTTGTAAGAATTCCAGGCTCACATATCCATAACTAAGTCTTTACTAGTAAAAATTTAATTACAGATCTGTACGTCTGCATTACTGAGATGTAAAATTCACATTTTGGATATGTGTAATTTCAGATCTCTACAATATAATTGTACTAGTAAACACTCAGTTATGGAAATATGTGGGCCTGGTAAGTATTGCATTGTAGATCTTGAACTCACATTCTTCGGGGTAAAAATTCTATTTGCATCAGCAGTAAGTCACTGTCTGATATCGTCCTTTGTCGATAAAATCATCATATCGCTCATGAGGATAACCATCAGAGGTTCTACAGATGTAATGCCTTGTGGGCTGGTGTTTGGATCGCATGAGAAAGCCATGAGAAATTGAACGTGTAGAACTTGCACTGAGCACATCACACTGCTGTGTGGGAAACCAATAAAACACCATCAGCCAGCAACACGAACCCGAAAGCTCTTTCGCTTAACACGGGAGCGAATCCATCACGCCTGCCTGCTGCGTGGGAGGTCTGTCGGCATGACAACGCTTCATTGACAAGACCAGCACCTGAATTAGTACGCTAAGCCTGTGACAAAATTAGCGCAAATATTTTTTTCCGCTTCAGAGGCAAAATGTAAATGTCATTTTCATCGCTGGTCGTTCTTTTAATGTCTGTCTGAAATCGACAGCCGTGACTAACATCACGCTTATGTGGACGAGTACAGGGTGATGGGGGGATTTGCATCTGAGAAGCATCTCTCCATCCATCCTGAATTCTGAGATTGCTGTAATAGAAAGTACAGGTTAGTCAGCGATCCTACCTGGGTGTTAGTTATCAAGTTAAAAACACATTGCACGTGCTGTAGCATAGTGTTGCATGGGAAACTGATACTGAATAGCTATCGCATAACCATGGATTCATCATTCTAACGTAGACACCAGCGCAGATCCGAGTGCAGAAATCACTGAACGATATTCTTCATGTCTGATTCATGAAATGATCATATCTAGCCAATCACAGCCTCGGAATAATCGGGTTTTGGTAAATGTGGCGGGTGAAAACAATCCTCGTGTAAATATCACGCCCCTATTTATACTCCCAGTAGATGCATTGCCCCTAGAGTTTATGACATGGAGAAATTAAATACGGCTAAGAAGAGAAACTTTTCCGACTTGGAAATTAATTAACATTAACGTCTCAACTTCAGCTGAGCCAATCGGTTCTACTTGGCAGCCTTAAGAGTGGCCTTAAAGGAATCCAAAAAAGAGGAATGGAAACAAACCACTGTTAAGGTCAACAGTGTTGCTACTGTTAACAGAACTCCAGCTGAGGTTTGATTTTTTTTGTTATGTGAAGTAACTATATACTTACTGTATATGGTGGTAATAATAGCCCATATTGCAATTCTTTACATTTAGGTAAGGGGGAAAATGGTCAGACATCAAACTCGCCAACAAAAAGCCGGTTGTGGCCTTTAAGTGCAGCACCATGCTGACTGGAGGAGGCCAGCTAGACCCCTGCATTGCAGTTGCCCAGACTGAAGGGTGCATGGCAGCACTTATCAGGCATAACGGGTGCAGGAGGAGACACAGATGCACCACTATAGAACGAGCCATAAAATGGTGAGTGGCCTATACGCAGTATCTTTGTACCCTATAAATTACACGATTAGTTTCTCTATTTCAGATCAAGCTGAGCCAAGTAGTAGTGGTGTTCCACCTCGGGCTAGACAAACGAGCCTAGAGCCAGCTCCACAGAACCAGGTAAGGTTGCATCGGAGCATCACGCGGCACCCTGTAATCCTGTGTGATGTGCAGAGCCCCACAGGACAAAATCATCACAAACTTTCTCCGGGGTGTATGATAAAGTTTCCCCATAGCGATTCCTAGACAGCCATCCGCCCTTAAGCAATCGGATGCACTGTGACCAGCGTACCTACGTGCACAAGGTTGGACCTGCGCTCCAGGGTCCTCATCTATCAACCATTCGTAGAAACTGTCCTAAATTCTATCCTACGAATGAAATTTAGAATGTTTGTAAATACAAAAAAAATCCGGATTTATCAAACGTGCGGAGACCAGTCGTACGCATGTTTGTAAGTAATCAACTGTTGATAAATCCCACACGTTCATACTCAGGTACTTGTGCCCGTTCATAGTCATTTGCATTCAGAAAGGCCCTCAATTGACCATATTTGGGAACACCGCGTCCTTTAAAAACCATGCAGAAAATCCTTGTTTTTTTCCCAAAAATAATGGCAAAGAGAGCAAAAAAAAGAAACTTCAGTGACAGTGAGATCGAGGTCCTCGTTGCCGAGGTCGAAATGAACCAAACATT
>JAODKN010000008.1:21164374-21186927 GCA_026774425.1 Petrocephalus zakoni | reverse complement strand
CCCCCCCCCCCCCCCCCCCCCCCCCCCCCCCCCCCCCCCCCCCCCCCCGGCAGACCCAGCCTCAGTGCCTCAGGGTGCTGGATGCTCTGAAGTAGGACAAGAACTTGAAGCAGAGGCTGACCACGAAATACCAGATGTTGCGTGCCATCTGAGACCTGGCGATGAAAACCCGCCACACGAGCACCAGCAGGATGGTGTTGAACGTGTAGCGAATGTTCCTCAGCCTGGAAGAGGAGGAGATTAAACTGATGGGGGGCAGGGGGGTGGTCAGCATTTTAAAGACACAGCTGAGATACGCTCGGCACTCAAAGCTGAAGGAATCACAGATGTTCTAGTGCAATCTGAGACTAACGATTTGTCGCTGGCCAAGCCTTTACCTGTTGAGGTGCTTTCTGGCCGCCGGCAGCCCCGACAGTTCCTCGTTCAGGACATACTTCTTGGTCCCCATGCAATAACTCTCCATGTATTCAGCCCAGTGCAGCTGTCTCACATCAAAGTTAAACATCTGGAAGGAGAGATTATGGATTGATACAACTGAGTAAGCATGCTGCTAAAGTTTGATGGGATTAACCTCAAAAGCAGATCGAACTGCCAGCCACATCCCAGTGCATTAAAGTCACCCTGCAAACTGATTTCCCAGCACAAGTATGTCGTTTCTACGTGCATGGAGGGCATTCAAGCACATCATCACACACGCGCTTCACCGCAAGCATGCCAGGCATCCATGGAGTGGAATTTCAGCCACAATCACCCCATTCACACACACACACACACACCCTCCTCCATCCAGTTATACGACGTTCCACATGCATCGTTTGTTAACACACAAGTCAGGGCAAACCGCCTACATTAGCTGTAGAGCTAGTTTCATAGCATCAGAGCAGAACCCCTCGTACGAAGTACCATTACACTCATCTACAGGAGTCACAGTCCAAAGCTGTGTTACATAACCAGGCTGGCCGTCCGTCTAACATGCAACGTATGCACAATGACGGACACCAGTTCAGTATAGGCCCTGAGTGATCTGACAGGAGTCACTGTACCTTCCGGTCCTGCGGACTCATCTGGCTCAGAAGCATGGTCACGTTGTCAGTGTTCCATGTCCACGAGTGGCTGGTGAAATACTCCAGCACCATCATGGCCTTGTGGAGTCGTGTGATGGTCTTCATCATCCTGTCACCATGGAAACATGTCAGGCATACAACAGGGGTGTGGGGAAGGCTCAGTAACACCACAGCCCTCCCCAGCACAGACAGCACCACCATACTGGATCCGAGGTCAGTGCAGAGACCAGAACATGATACCCATACCAAAAGGCCTTAGACAGACAAGGTGAAGACTAGATGCTCAGTGAACTTCACCATGCCAGATGAGTTTATGTTTTGGGCCTCCTAATTGGCATGTGTTGGTATAGTCAGATGGTCATTCCACTGATAAATCCAGTATTCAGGAAATGGTTTGGGGATAATACTGATATGTGAAAACTATGGATTTACAGGAGGCAGTTCATGGAGGCAAGGGGCCATGGAGAGGGAGGCAAGGGGCCATCTCCAAAGCTACCAGGCTCACGTGGCATGAAGACGGAACAAAGGGTGACAGGACAGGGGCGAGCAGGAGGAATCCGAGCATACATGCACCGTGTTCCTCTAAGAAGCCATGATTTATAAACAAAAAGGCTCTGGGAAGCAGCCAGCTGATTGGCAAAATGTCCTGCTCAGCACAGCGGCTGATATCTGTTCTAAGTGTTTACAGCTAGCGACCGATTTTAAAGATCACCGTGCATATCCGTCGCTCAGTTTCCCCACCAGACAAACAAAGATATGAAGTTGCACGTGACTGGGCAATTAAAACGTGAATTATCCCAATCAGAAACCAATGATGAAAACGCCAGTCTGTTGAACAAACTAATCATTTTTCCTAATGTGCCCAGCTGCTTTATACTGTATGAGTGTAGACCATTAATTGCAAATCCACATCCTCACAAAAATGCCTCTGATTTCAGAAACTGGGAAGGACTGGTGTATTGCTTGATACCAAACACCCCACATCAGGTAACATTTTGCATTTAGAAGCACCTTGAACCTGAATCTTATCCATTGCATTCATCCATTATAAATTGTAGCCAGAGAGAACTTGGTTTGTCCGAGCTGCCCGTTTTTTCTAATTTAGCCCCAAACCCCCCCCCCCCCCAGAGGAGGAGAACCTGGGAGTTTCTAATGGCAAGGTGGTGGGGGGCACTTGATATCAACACAACCCAAGGATGATAAAGTCTGACCCAGGCTGGTGGCAGATGATTACAGTGCAGCACAGGGGTCCCACGTCACCCCCAGACTTGATGGCACGACTCGCCAAGGAGAAATGGCGGGGCAACTGGCCGACCAATCAGAGGTCTACATGAGGCAGGAAGCCAATGAAAGCTACAGCCTCTAGGCCAATGCCAACTGAGGGAGGGGCAGACATTTAGACACTACCAGTGTCACGTCTTGCACCCAGAAAGCCCACGTGACATGCAAGATGGAGCCAAAGTGCCTCCCCTCATGCCCCCTGGGAGCGACAGCGTGCGCCAACGGCCGCCACTCCGAGTCCGATGCCATGAAGTCGAGCAAACAGCCGAGCTTGCTTCCTCCCCGCCAGCGACACCCAGTGGTGTAGGGAGAGAGAGGCAGCCAGACCTTACCGGGGCTGGCGGCCCGTCAGCCTGAGGTAGCCGTCATAGAGCAGCGCGGGCAGCGTGTGACTCACTGTGGTCCAGTACTGATTGGTAAAGGGGTTGGACCGCAGGTTTACATTGGGCCGCCTGAACGGCTGTTCTAAGGGGTTGGTCTTGAAGGTCATGTTTATACAGTACTCTGCAGAGAGAACATCACAGGAGCCTTTAACAGAGGCAGGCACGCACACACACACACACGCTGGGGACAAGGGCGCAGAACCAGGCATCGCGGCCTACCGTTATGCACTCTTATCCAGAAGGCAGCTTCACACGAACCCCTAGCTACGGCAAGAGCGCACGCGCGCGCACACGGATGGACGGACGGAGGGGTCGGGGCAGGCTGGTGCTGAGAGCGGCGTTTACCTGGGCGCTCTTCCCGTCATCCGGAGGTAGAGATCATATAGGAAGGCCGGGGCCTTGTGGCTCACCGCTATCCAGTACTGATTGATAAGGTGATTGGATGTGAGATTTACATGAGGCCTCCTGAAAGCCTGCTCCAGGGGCTTCCTCTTGAAAGTGGATATTACATGGTACTCTAAGGGAGAGAAGTGTGGCAGAGTGAAGCCGGCGGGGCCCTCGGGGTCACCACCGCAGCACTCAAACCGGCCGGTTTAAAACAGAGGCTGCAGTGAGCGACAGTGGTCAGGTTTCAGAAGCGGATACTACACAGTGGAGCAGGAATAAGGATCTGTCCATAGCAGATCCATCAGGAAAGCTGAAGGACCGCCACGGGCACCTGCATCCTATGCAGTGTTCCCCTTTACAGTCGTGCGATACCGAGCGACTCTATGCATTCGTCACAGAGCAATTAAATGCACTGACATGACGTTCAATCGCACCGATTAAATTGTGCCAGAGGGGAACACCCCCCCATTTGCAGGCAGTATGAAATCATATTTAAGCCATTTCTCACTCTGACACACCCAGATTAAACGACCTACTGCATTTAATACAAGTAATGGAATCCTAATCGAAATTGCTTTCTAAAAATGATACTGACTATACAGACGACCAAATATCCATGTGGAAACCCTCCATTTAAACCCCGAGAAGTAACCTGGACCATTTCCCAACCCACACTAGCAAAAGGACTAAACTCATGGGTCACTGATGTTCAAGCAACCATGGCTCCTCCCCAGACTCAAAACCCATCGGAAAACATCTGCATTTCAGCCCAAAGATCTGCAGTAGATGTAAATATTTGGGAAGAATCCCACCTGCAGTTTGGCTATCCTGGTCTTCAACCTAGCAAAACAGGATCTGTCACACATTAACCTGGGGGTGGGCTAGCAGTCACAGTACACTCTACAGGTTTAAAGAAAAAAAAAAAAAAACACTTTTGGCCTGTGCTCAGAACACATGGACTGGTGGGTGTAGAAGCCCTGCAAGTAATTTAATCTTATCATTGGGCTAAGCTGCCAGCACAAGCCGTATTTGGCCAGCGGGAACAGGGAGGGGCCACAGCCATCACGAAGCACCCAGAGATACTCGCTGGAGCCACATGGAGGCCATTTCAGTCAACCAGCGTTATTTAAAACGGACAAAACCCCCAGCAAAAAGCAAGATGTTCCTACCGACTTCCCCCCAGTGGAAGGGGTTGATGCCTCCAGTTGTGCAGTTATACACCAGCAGACTCTTTGGCCTGCAGCAAAGAAATGGACCTCAAGATCATACGGGTCATTTAGCGGCATCGGCGCCCCAGAAGACCCCAAGCCATAGCCCCGGCCCACCTGCTGAATCTCTGCGAGCCCGAGTACCAGGCGGCGGCCAGCGTGGCATTGATGACGACATCGACTGGGACTAGGTCTGCTACGGCGTCATTGGAGGCTCTCATGGTACGCAGGATCCCTTTTCCGGCCTGGGGAGGTGGGGGTGGACAGGGCACTGAGCTATCTGCAGGCATAGGAGGGCGCTGAGGGGAGTCCCCCCTCGAAAAATCGGACTACAGTAAAAAAAAAGGTGTGCTTACAGCAATGAAGATTCCACTGGGGCCATTGAAGTTATCAATCCAGCCCTATTAGGGAAGAAGGAGACACTATTTGGTGGCATATCAAAGCAGGTCTGACAGGTTAACAAGCCATTAAACCATCCAAGTTCAGGGTTTATAAAAGGCTAATCAGAAACAGCCTGGAACCCAAATTAGAAGAACTGAGACCCGCAGCAGTGCCAAGACTCACGGGGAACGGCTCCTGCCAGCTGGCCCCCACGATCGAGGGCCGGATGATGGCCACATTGAGGCCCCCAGCCTCCTGCTGGACGAGGTACTCCGCCAGCGCCTTGGTGTATGTGTAGGTGTTGGGTCTGTCACCGATGAGCTTCGGCGTGATCAGGCTCACCAGCTTCTCATCCATCCACCTGTTCCGGTGAAGCAAAGATGGAGTTTAAACTTAACAGTACAGCCCGGCCACCCGTTCACCTGGAACAAGTCATGAAAAGCTCAAAAAAGAGGAACCACAAAGACGGAAGCCCATTAGGGCACAACCACAGTGACACTGCAGCCATGTTTTGAAGCTTGAGGCTCATTCTGTGCTCAAGAATCAACTTCTAAGACTTCCCCTCACACGAACAGCCATGCAGGACACACATTCAAGTCTTGGTTTTTATATGGATTCTCAGTCAGTGCAGATACACAGTTAGACCTGCCGCTTGGAATCTTACTGGCGATACATTATCCAACATGCCTGAGATGTTATCAGCAAGTAGTGTGCAGGCACAACAGAGATAAGGTGCACACTGTTGGGTAACTCAGCCAAGCATGGCCATGCAGATTAGAATATGTGCCAAGCCAGGACTGGAGCTGTAGACAGCATGCAAAGCACATTCACCCAGCCTGCTAGTTTCCTCCTGGAGGACTCATGCAGGACTCTTTCCATGCAAAAACACTTCAATTAAGCGAATGTACAAATTAGGAGCATGCCGACTTCTTACTCCAGAGAGTCTATGAGCTTCTTGTAGTCGACAGGTGGTGGGTACACTATCTCCTCAATGACCGTGCGGTCACAGTTTGCATAGGCTGTGGACACATGGATGAACACCTCCAGATGTTTCATCCCGTGAGCCAGAGCGACGACCTTCTGTGTTGCCAAGACGTTCAGCAGCATGGCTTCCCTGCAACAGAAGCCTCACGTCAGGGTGGGGTTTGCAGATGGGTAATTCTGTCTCTCATCACACTTTGGTAACTCGGCATGCCGACTGGGCCATACGAGTAAGCCATGGAACTGAAACTGCATGCGACCCTGACTGCCTGCATCTTCCATAATATAAGTTGCACAGGAATTAAATCGTTTTTAAGCTCTTTTCCAGCTCTATATTTTGCGTGTACTATACTATCCCCAAAATAAAGTGTCATGGGTGATTATAAAAACTGAAGAGCAAAAAACCTGCATTTTAAAGTTGGTCCTTTTTTTTTTATTAAAGCTAGCTTAAAATGCCATGCACATTTCCAGAAAATCTGGTAGATATATGATTGATGAGATAAGTGTGCATCAAAAAATTCCTTACATTGCTGTTGAATAGCAGTTGATAGTCTGCAAGTGCTGCAGGGTTATTAGGGTTCATGAAAACTAAAGCCAGAACTTGCAGTGAAAATAATATTTTAATTTAAATAAAAAATGACAGGTAAAAATGACTCAAAAAAACAAAGTTTGGGGACAGTATAGTATGCGCAACATACAGCTGGAAAGGAGCTTTACTTAAGAGAGATGTAGCCAGTCAGTCATAGGCACCAGCCATTAAGCTCAAATGTTGTTAGCTTAATTCTCCCTTAATACTGATCAGACATGCGCACTCAGTTCCATGGGTTACTCATGACCAAACCTGACATTCCGGTTTTGTTACAATCTGTGATGAGGTCCCAAAGTGTGATGATTTGACACGGAATTACCAAAATAAAAAGACAGTCCACAGGTTACAAACGAGATGCATTCCCTCTGTCTGTCCCAGTAAAATTTGTAGGCAAGTAAGGGAAATGGTACAATAATTATAATTACACAGTTGTAATAAAAATGAGTCTCAAAAAAAAAAAAAAAATTCTGAAGCCATGCAATTCTTCCACAAACATCACAAAGAAGCTCATGCATTCATTGTTATGAACCATTATATTTATCTCAAAGGTCTAATATAATAAGCTTAATGGCAGTGTGTTCACGAGCTGCCTGTAAGTCAGAGGTTCCTAACTGCTTGGCAAAAACAAGGACAGCCAAAGCACCGGTTACAACCAGCCAGGAGACCGGCAGCAAAACAGGACCCAGCAGACAGGCAATTATCGGGCAAAAGCAGCCGCTGAGAGGCGTAATCCCAACAGCTGTTTGAGTGACCGCGCCTTCAGGCGCTCTGCTCACTTGAGCGGCTCGTTGAATCTGACAGTCGCAGCGCAGTGGAATACGACGTTGACACCGTCCTCCAGTAGCTCCTGGTCATCTTTGCTCAAACCCAGCGCTGGCTGGGTCAGATCACTGCTGACGGCCACGATTTTCTTGGAAAAACTTGGCTGCTCCTCTTTTAGCCTGTCAAAAAGCTAAATTGGGGGGGGGGGGTGACATAGGGGGGGATAGGACTAAGAACACAGGCTGAAAACAAAGAAAAGGCGTAATGGCTTTAAAGTGCAGCGCTAGTCAGAGGACGGGGACTCGGCAAGGCTTGATAAACAGGGATTTTACAGAGGGAATAGCTGACAAATTGAAAAGACAGGAGAGGGGTGGGGGGGGAAGAGCACCAGTGTAGGACCGCACCTTGCAGTTGACCATGTCTGCGATACGTGCCCCGGGGGCCTGGCCCGCCTTCTGCCGCACTAGTACGTAGACGGCCTTGACATCAGGACAGGACCGTAGCAGCTTCTCCAGGAGGACTTTGCCCATAAAACCTGTGGCCCCCGTGATCAGCACCGTCTTGCCAGCGTAGTACTCTGGAATGGTGGCCATGACGATGACAGTAGCCCTTTGCAGATGGTTCCCTGCAAGATGGAACACACATGGTTATCAGAGGCAGCCTATGAGTGTGGGCCAACAGAAAAGGCCTCCAGGGAGCTAGCCTTAACACACACTGCTATCAGAGGAGGCCTACGAGCCTGGGCCAACAGTAAAGGCCTCTTGGGAGACAGCCTGAATGTACACAGCACAGCTCCCAAAAAGGAGCATTAACACACTGATCATTTCTTACAGAGCCTCAAAACGAATACAGCCAAGACAGACTCAATACTGCGATGAGTCAAACTGCTACTTGTCACCAGCAAAGTAGCTCTATCTGATCCGGTGAATCATTAACAAACCCAAACCAATCTCTGCCAATTATAGATAACCCCAGCCGAGAATGACAGCGATAACATCCCCATCGTCATCAAGTGCCTTGTCAGTTTACACACTTGGACAATCTGACATCACAGACCGCACCCGAACCCGTCACACCGTGAAGTGGGCAGGGCTAAAATGCAGCACGATTCTGGATGGTTCCTGAGAGCCTGGCTCCCATGTCCTCTGCGCTCATTGCAGGGGCCTGCAGGTAACGCAGCAGCAAAGTAGCAGCCTACCAGCTCAATGCAGAAGGGTGTAGTACAAAATACTGCTGCCAAGGCAACAGCCGTGGGAAACCTCTGAAAGGCCAGCGCCCCCCCCAGCTAGGGGGCACCAATGCCCAGCCCATGTCAAGGCTCAAAATCCAACAGCACAACTAGACTTTTACTTTATTATGGAGACGTTCAACACTGACGTTTTAAGGCATACCCAGGCTTGTGTACACATGGACGCAAACCACTGGACTGCATGCATAGACTGACCACCACTTATCAATGAGAATTATGCAGAATATTAGCCAATTCCTTTTATACTGTGGATGCAGCTACTTTCAGAGACTCTGAAAACGGAAGCTCTGTGGCAAGAGGGCACAGGCTGAAAAGACGGCGCCATGCATCTGTGCCATGACGGGGATTAAACAGGAACTACCGCTGGACAGGAAGCACCACAGCCCCCCAGCAAACCTGAACAAAACTTTAATTTACTTAAAATCAGACAGACAGTGACTTCATTGTGTAGCAGTTTAGCGATTTGATGCGTCACACCTTACAAGATTTCCATGTTGGCGCTAATTTTACTTAGAGGAAAACTGATTACATATTCACCATTTCTGAAAAAGTACGGTGAACCACAATTTTAGATTTAAAAACTTCCAGCAAATTGTTAAAATAGGCGAATTCCATCTACTCAAAAGAACGCATCGAGAACTACTTGGCGACAGAAGGCTAAAGCTGACTCGAGCCTACCTCGAGGTTTTCAAAAGCCGCTTTTCGCTCCTGGACCTGGTCCTCTGCGCAACAGCCAGTGCAGAGTTTAAGGGTCTCGCATGCATCCAGGCCCTTCTTCGCTTGAGCTCGCTCACTCGCCCCGTCCTCGCACGCCTCCGAAGGGGGAGGAGAATGTGGGCACGCCGCCGCAGCCTACGCTTTATGCATGACCGGCGGCGTGCATGCCGAGATACCGGTTACGGAGAAGCCCGGAGCATGCAGTACTGCGGCTGCCAAGTAACTTCACATTTCCTTCGCGGCAGCGGGGCTGCTTTCTCGAGACGTGGCGCGCGCGCGCGCGAGGGCGAGCGAGCGCGGGAGGCGGGCTGGCGCGAGGGCGAGCGCGAGCGCGCGCCGGGCAGCCTGGAGCCCCCCTCGCGCGCCATTCGCTGCAAACCCTTTAAAACCCCGCGCACCGGTGGCGCGGAGCTAACGCGCCTAGACGCCACTTACCCGCCGGGCCGCAGACCTCTAGTTTGAAGCGACAGGCGGGGAAACACGAGCGAAGTCTGCGGCAGCGCGGCACACGCACAGAACCCCCCCCACACACGGAGGGGGGAAGAAACAGAAAAGTAAGTTTTAAACCCATGGAAATTCGCGCAGAGCCGTATAAAGCGCTACTGTAACGATCCAGCGCGGCACGCGTGTTACCTGGTTACATAAGCACTATTTCGGTGCGGTCAAGTCAGCCGAGGGTGATAAACCCGGTTAACGTGCACCTACCTGCTCACTACGGCGACTAACGCGTAACGGTGCCGCAGAAAGACGCCGGCTGCCGGCCCTCGCCGGCGGCGCGGACGCGAGGGGCCGTGAGGCAGAGCCGGCGGGGGTCCCTCACGCCCTCACGCCGCCGCGCGTTACCTGCATTTCCCGGAAGCCCCAGCCAGCCCGTTCGCCACCCGCTCCGTCCATCTTCAGAGCGGCTCCGTACGAATAACGCGGGCCAGAAAAAGTCATCCTTACCTGTGATAGCCGAAGCGGCTCCAACAAGCGGCCGTTATCGCCCTCGCAGCGGACCCCCGGCGCTCGGCAGCTCCGCAGGCCACACCGACACAGACACACACACTGCGAGCCGCTACGTACGCAGGGACCGCCGGCAGAGCTCGCGGAGGAATGGGCTCTGCCTCCGCTGACTGGCCGCTGGGAGACGGCGGTCGCTAATGCCCAACAGGAAGTGATGCAAATGCGCGCCTCGCGCCGCGCTCGTGCCTCTGTGCCTCGCGCATCAGCCGTGCGGCAGCCTCCTTACTCTCTCATAGGTTATTGCAGTTCTCTTTGGCGTGTTGTATGGCTGCACCGAGCAGTTTTGCATCCAGTGTGTTTGTACAACTTTGTGCAGTGCACTAGTTGCGGTCTTGATTTCGTAACGTGCAGCTGTATTGTCAAATATGATATAATTGGGTCTCTATACTGTTATTCATCTTAGTTTATTCGCACAGTGTGTTAATAAAGGGCTGCTATTTTCGTCTCTTGGAAATTGCAAGAAAAGGAACAGACACCAGTATAACGTTTACGTGGGTTACTAGTGCAAAACCCTTTTAAATAAGCTGCATAACGAGTTAAAGTCGCATATATAGAATATACATTTTGTACTTTTTTTCAAATTTTATAGTAAAAGAAGCAGATATTTAAAACACTGGACGAAATGCTAAAAAATAAATGGTTTAATTCTTCCTGGACACATTACTTAAGTGTGTGTTGTTTTGTACCGTAGAAAGGACGTTAGCCTTGTTTAATTCTTTTACTGTGTACTTAATGGGTTGGCTCAGTATAAAACGGAAATTGGGGGCGGGGGATTATAACGTAAATTACACAAAGTATTAAGACGAAACTTCTTCCATATATTGCAGTCAGATTTAACCACGTATCTCGCATGATGAAATCGAGTTTCCCAAATGCATTTCTTATGTAACCGATTTTCTTTGTGATATCCCTGAATCTAGACGACTCGGACGAGCGTTAATGGAAGAGAAAAAAAACATTCAAGATTTATTGCTGGCTGAATGAAATGGTTTGCGGTTCTCCGGCAGCAGGAGGAGTCTGTCGTCTTTTAAGTAATTAGTAATTACAAGTGATTCCGTCGTTCCATAATAAATGCTGATTGAATCTGATCGTTACTAGAAAAATGTGTTCCCATGTTTTAATTTGAAAAATGGACATTTGTACGGGATGTGTCCATTTGTGTGTATATACATGTTTACTCTGTAAAATGTCTTTGCATTTATAAGACTGATGTTCCACATATAGTCATTTTCAACCCTTTCTGCGTTCTCAGAATTCATGATTGCATAATTGCCAAGAAGCCAGTCCAGTTAACTGGATGGTGACTGGAACGTTGTCTGCTGGGGGAATTACCGAGTGCTTAACAGACCGGCTTGATGGGATAAAATGAATTAGCAAGGAATTACTTAGTCAATCTTTTGCTTTTAATGATGAAATCTGGCAGGAATAGTGTTAACAAATGTATACGATCATTATAAGATGACAAAATGAAAACAAATCGGAATCAAACATTGATAAAAGAATCATAGAATCGTTACTGAATGATGAAATAGTTATTTAAAAAACGTACGTAATTGCTTATTTTTAATAAATGATAAAACTGTTGCATTTTGCCATCGCAAATAGACAAGGTACGATCCATGATCTCTAGTGATACTAGCAGAATAAAACCGCCCTTGTTTGAGAGCTGGGTTTTCCAGCACTGCCCTCTAGTGTCAATATATCGCAATAAAGTGATAATGAAGAGTGTCAGAAATACCCTGTCGTCGTATAAACAGCATTGGATAAGCAGAAATGGAAGATGGGTGGCAATTTAAAACGATATCTCATGTTTTAGACACTATGCACGTTTTAATTCACGCGAACAAACATCGAGTCTGCCTAAATCTATTTTTGTTTATGTGATAATATGGGCGGCATGGTGGATGGTTGTTCAGTAACGTAACCTCACACCCGTATTTGTGTGTTTATATCTCCCCTCTCAGAAGTTCTAAGCTGTAGCCGCTCAGGGCGCCAATTTCTGATTGACTTGCAAACCAATTTCCCTTTGCCCCGGACAGGGGGTGCCGTCGGGCGTTACATCGGTTAGGGTTAGGATTAGGAGTATCTTTTATTGATAGCCTGCTGACAGCGTTAACCAGCAGCCGTAAGGTTAAGGCAGTCAGTTCCCGCAACGCTCGCACTCGGAGTTAGACGCTAGCGGCACACGCATTCTAGTAGTCATTGAGTGGGGTGCTGTACTTCCCATTTACACTAAATGCACAGCTACACACACGTGAAGTTAGAGAACTGGCACATTAATGTGACTTTGCGGAGCTGCACAAAGCATCCGCTTAATTATCTCCCCCACAACAAGCCCTGTGGCGCCACGCTGCCCCAGCCTGAGGGGTCATTGTCCCAGTAGCCCCCCAAGTCCAATTCAAAAGACAGGCAAATGCAGCAGAGGCTGGCTTTGTCACAGTCCTCAAGGTCCCTGTTAGACAGAAATCAAATTGGGGAGTTGGGATTTCGCCTAGCTGTTTGTCTGATTGGACGCAAACACATTTTGGCAGGTTTCTAACTCATGATTTTGCTGTGTAGCTCCACACCTGGCTAACACGGTGCCTGTGTCTCTGGGGGTAGCGAAGAGCCCTGGCCTGCACCACTCGCGCCCGACCACGGCTGTGGCTGGTATTCTCCTGCACTGCCACCAGCATGCCACTCCAAAGTGCCAGGCTCCCATCATGCAATGTGCCACCCTCAGGACAGTGGGACAGAAGCTCTGGGGTGCTGGCACCTGCAGAAGCTGCATCGCGCCATCCGGGACCCACCAGTGTGGTACGGCTGCCCGTCATGTTCCCTGAAGGCCCTGAGGAGATGCCATTGATCTCCTGGTCAAGGGCTGAGACCCCCTCCACTCTGGTTGCTTCCTCACCTGAAGGCAACCTGTGACTCAGGCCAGACTGCTCTGGAGAGTCGTCCTTGTCACAGTGCATTTGTGTCACCATGGACCTGTCCTTCTTCTGCAGCACCCAGTGTGCCAGCTGTGCCTCAGAAGGGGGTCACTTTCAATCATTTGGACAAAGGAGCAGTTGCTTTTGCTACCACCCCCCCCCCCTCCCTCCCCCATGTACCTTAGATGGTCCAAGATGGAGCTTGGCCTTGGACATGTCACTGTGAGTTCCCAGAGGGAACATCTGACAAGTCTCATGATGCAGGGGTCATGTATATAGGCCAGGCACACCTCTAGTGCTGTGGTCCACTCCACCATGATGCCTCTTCCATACACGCACCAGTGACTGATGCAGCCCGATGGGGCCAGGTGGTCAACGCCTAGGAGGATGGAGGGATGAGGGTGATGGTGGACCCCGGTTGACCAAGGCTGGGATGAGTGTTCTTTGGTGATGCAAGTAGCAAATCCCTCATGCTCACAGACTGCAGCCAGCATGGCATAGCTGGTGGTCGGGGTAGTGTTGCTGGAGATAAGATCACTTTAGCCCTCTGCACTTCTGCCAAAGCACCACCCAGCATACAAAGTTCTCTTTTTGGAGGAAATATTCAGCTCATGCTTTCTGTGAGCATGTCCACTCTTGTGAGTCATTCTTTGTTGTCAAAATAGACTATCAGTTTTGTAATAAAGAAGCCAGTGATGACACCAAACACTGGGAAGTCAGGTGGGCGACTTTTTGATATCTGCTTTGTGGGGGAGGAAGCAAACATGATAATAAACAGAGATTTTTTGGAATGTCATGGGATTGCTGAAGGTAATGGTAATTAAAAACCGTTCTAATATGCATTTATTGTCACAGTGGCTTCATGTATTCGTGTATTTTTTATTTATTTATGGGGTTTTCTTGATGCACTTTTATTTACAGCGTTAACAATAATAATTTACTGGCTGGCCAGTCTGCCCCCCCCCTTATGAAAAACAAAAAAAGTAATTTTGTTTGGCCACTAGAGGGGGCCCTGTGAAAATGAATTAATAATCCTGCTGCGTTTCAGAGCCGATCCGAGGTAGAAGGAGCGCCTTCCTTAGGTACGCTACTCTGGGGGCTTTGGTTTTGAGAAATTTAGATTATACATATGACAGAGTTCCTACTGGGACTTAAATTCTTGGTTGAGGGAGGCAAATTTATCGAGTGGATTTTTTTTACTAATGGTTGCCCTGTAAATTATTTGAACGATAAATTTATAACTGAATACAATGACCTTGACTGGCTCGTTCCCACTTTCATTAAATCCAGATGTTTTTCAGGACTGACCTGAATTGCACTACAACAATATCCAGACAAATCAAGTATTACAATATTTCTAGGAGGTGACTGTTTTAATACAAGAAAGCAGCATGTTTGCCTTTTGTGGAGTCACATCAACAACAGATGAGAGATCTTTTCAAGGCCACAGACTCCAGCTTTTTCTAGGAGAAGCCCAGTCTTTTCCTGGCAAGCTGGGGGAGATCAGTCTCAGGCTCCTGCTCACCATCACTCGTGAACAAGTTCCCAAGGTGGTAATGACTACTGGGACCCACCCCTGGAGCCAGGGCTGGGTGTGGCACTGGAAAGGGTCCTATGGTGAGCCTGGAGCTTATCCCAAAACACATAAAGCACAAGGCCGGGGTACACCCTGAACAAGATCTCAGTCTGCATCACCCATCCATCTTCTAATCACCGGCTGGGGTCACTCTAGTAGGCAGTGAGGGCACAAGGCTGGGGGATGCCCTGGGCGGGATGCCAGTTCAGTTTATAGACTTCAGTTAACCTAAGTGCATGTTTTGTTCTGGGGGATTAAACCAGAGCAGCCGGGAGAAACCTGTGTGGCAGGGGAACGACAAGTCAGTTCGACACACAGTGGAGGTAGTATTCGAACCCTCAACCCTGGAGGTGTGAGGCTACACATGCTCCTATAGAGCAAGCAACCAATCTATTTATTATTATTATTATTCTTTATTTGTAGTAGTGATCTTCCCACACCCACATTTCCACCAAAAAAAATCTTACCTGTATCCATATTAAAGGCAAATTACATTACCATACATTTCACACTGTAAATTAAAAGGAGTTCTTATAGTCCATAGTAAGCCCGATTTCGTGCTTCTGGCCAATGGGGCAAGTGATAGTTTGATATTGGGGGCACACAACTGAATAATATAGGTTAATGGTCTGTTTATAGGGGGAAATAAGCCAAATTAATTATTCGTGGGTACACACTCTCCCTTCTGGCCGATTGCAGGGGGGTTCGGCCGGCTGCCGGCTGACAGTCGGGGCGGCTGGCGTCACACGCCGCGGATTCCCCGGCATCACAGCCAAGATGGCGGAGCTGTGAGCGGGGTCGGTGCTGCCATGAGCCGGCGGAGCATATTAATGCTGCAATAAACGCATAGGAGCTAGATGATGAAACCGCGGCCGTAGTCGAAGCAACGCACATTGTGAGAGGACGCGGATCCAGCTCTTTTCCCAGTGCCGTGAGTATGCTGCCGTGCATAGAGGTCGCAGCTCCGGCTACGGCTCGTCTCCACTCAGCGCGGCCCCGCGGTCCTTGCGCCGGGCTCGGTCATCGGGGACGCGGATCATCAGCGCCTAACGGAATCGGTGCGCCCTGCGTTTGAAACAGGTTTCTCGTTGTTACCGTGGGACCTAAGCAGGGTTTATATTGTAAATGGCACGGTGGTTTGCGGCAGTAACCTTAATGCACAGCCTACCCCTCTGCCTCACTATCTGGGCTGCTGCGACCATTGCTTTAATAACACGTAGAATAACATGACATCTAGTGATTTTAGTTCGATGGAGCCACTTCGAATACGCGGACAAGTGAATAGGCTGAAGGATTTTGCATTTTTTTCTGGCTGGGTCAGGTTTAGCCGAGTTTGTGGGAATATAAGCTAGTAGTCACTCCCACCCCAAGTCCGCGCTGCTCGCTGCCGGCTGTAATAATAATAATAATAATAATAATTGCAAGCGCCCCCAGATTCACTGCTTTCCCGGCTTTAACAGCATCTTTAACGGATATCGCCGCGGTCGGCGGCCCCCGATCAGTGCAGATGTGGTGCCCCAGACCCTTTGCCGTCGGCGCCGATGCGCTCCAGATGTGCGGGGCGCGCGGGCACGTGTCCGCGCGCGCCGGGGCTGGGCCGCGCGGGGGGTCGGCATGGGGGTCAGGGATCCGAGTGAAATAAGATGCTGTGCGTGGCCCGGGCGCCTAAATACGGCGCGTCACAGATGGTGGACAGTCCGGGGTATTTTTAGCTTGCTGGCTGCTTACTGGCACTCGTATTAGGGAACAGTGCGAGTCATTATGACAGTGCTAATAGCGGTGAAAACACAGGAAACGCTGATCACAATATAACTGATCATTTTGCTTATTTTAAACCGTTAACAATACAGGAATAGCCACTTGAGCTCTTGTGGTTATTAAATTTGAATCAGGCAATTAAGCAACCGGTCTTAAACTAATCCTTCGAGATGTTCCGGCGGACTGGGGTGTAATGCAGCAATTCACGAGCTGCGAGTGTTTTTTTGTTCAAAGAACCGAACATTTCGGAGAATCCAGGTGTTCAGTGATTCCAGCTGCGATAGAAATGCATCTCCTGGACAATAACACTTTGGCATGTTGCTTGTTTGATGCACGGAGAGAGAACCGTGCATTGAAAGTTCCTCCCGTGTTTTAGTTACAGAGGCTTACTTCCCTCCGTTAGATTTGTGTCGGGGTGTCTCGTTGGCTTCCTGACATTGTTTTTGTTTTCATGTCCTCATAGAGAGAGCAGCTATCCGCAGAGGCCGGGCCAAGGCTTGTCCGGACACATCGTACGTTGTGCAGACTCCCTGACATAAATATATGGAGAAGGCATACCCCTGTGATGTGACAGGCTCAGCTGCTCCCTCCCATGCAGTAAACACAAACCGTCCCCGGACCCGGCCAGCTGGCCGAGCGGCTGCGTGAGCTGGCAGTCGGGAGAGGAGCTGTGAGGGACCGCAGAAGGATTCATTAAAGGGGGAGCAGGAGGGAGAGCTCGGAGACTCCGAGTGTTCGCTGGTGACTTCGGGCTGCGACTCGCCGCGGAGGGAAAGCTGCCGAGGTGAGATCTGCTCGCACAGGTGAAGGAGCACAGCAAGCGACAGCGTCCGAAAGCTGTGCCAACGCCTGTCGGGCAACGGTGGCGGCCGAACAGGGCAGCTGTGTTCGCTTATGTCATGCGAATACAGGCGCACAGGAAGAGTAGCAGGGACACTGGAGTGGGTGAGGTGATGCTGCGGGAAGCTACGCATCTCTGTCCCCGCAAATCAGCCCAAGCCCTCGGAATCAGTGCAGGGTTTGAGAGAACAGTGGGAACTGTGCGTGTCCTGTGTTTATAGACAAAACATGTTTTTATGGAAGCGAAACATGTAAAGCAAGCTTTAGCAAAACATAGCATTAAATTAAAAGAAGGCTTTGTTTCAAATGCTGACAATTAACGCTAAAAAACGTAAGCCTAATAACGCCCAACTACATTCTCCTTTGAATACATTCCAGAGGACAAGGTGGGGATACATATGATTATTAGATTTCCTCTAAGCGATGTGGCAAACTAAACGATGTTAAAAACAAGGTTTAAATGCTTGTATGCACTTTATAACTTAAAATAGTAATTAGTGTGCTTTGTTAGCAAGAAACTTCATGATTCCTCATGGTGTTTGGGTGGTCTGGAGTTGCCTAAATACTGACTGTGTTGTGTGATTAATTAAATGACCGACGTGCTTCTGAGAGCTTACCGTAGACGGTATGTTTTCTATGTGAACTTGCAGTTTAGTTCAGTAGGTATTGTAGAAAATTGCATGTCATTCTCTGCTTGGAAGGAGTCAGCATCCTGGGAATTGAGCACTGTGCTAGTTTTGCTTGGAGTAATTATTGGGTTTTGTGCAGTTAATTACATGACGATCTACCCCCCTCCCCCGAATTCCGCCTTATTGCCTGACCAGTCAGTGTGAGAAAACGGTAATCTGAATGAGAGAAACATTAAATGTTTCCCTCGGTCTCTGATCTCTGATCTCGGGTCGGTATGCGCAGTGTTCCACAGCCACGCTAAAGAAGAGAGTGGGGGTGCAGGACCTGACGAGACTCCAACAGGCATTGTTAGAAATGATAATCTCAACTTTCAGTATGGATTGCCAGATTTTACTAGCTTATTAACTTCAGTTTATCCAATGCTTTAAAAAAGCTGTCACCATGTTATGCCGCCCCACCATCTCCATGACCACAAACTTACAGATTGTATTACTTTGAACAACTAAGATCTTAGGACAGGTTGCCAGGGAGGGAATTATAAGCGCAGTATATAGAAGAGGGTGGTTCCTTGGAGAATGAGCCCCAAATCCTTGGGAGAGGTTTAGAAATGTCCAGTGTCAGACAGCAGCCTGGTGTCCCTGGGGGAGTGACTCCGGGGCCGAGCCAGCTGTGCGCAGGGCGTTCGGGGCCAAGCCTCGGAGCTTCTCCTCTTCTATTCTGCCAGACAGACTGGCTTGGTTTCTGAATATTAAATTGGATACGTATTTATGTGACGGGTCATGTAAACCATGGATTGAAAGTGGGGGTGGATGGAAAGATTGGCTAACTGTGCTTCCCTGCCAGTGAGTGGTGGGTGTAGTGCTGAAGTGTCATTACCCAAATGACACGTTGTAGCGTCCCTTCCAGGATGATCTGAGAGTGGGATCGTGTCCTCCTGTAAAGCTTAGGGACCAGTGCCTTCAACAAACCAGCCCACGCTGGAGAATACTGTCAGGTAAGCAATAGGGCAGCTTAAAAGATGCAAAATCTGGTAAAACCTTTTGGTTAATTGAACTCGTCTTAAGGATAAACAAGTATGAGAAAGTGTGCAGTTCTTGGTGGCTTTGTTGACTTTGCCTTTGTCGTGTCCAGCCTGCCTATTGCGAAGTATAAGGGTGGATGTTTTTGTTTGGAGAAATCCAAATGCATGCTGTCAGCAGAAACCTGCCTTATTATTCTGCCCTTTTGATGAATTAAGAACCTTAAAATGTATTTTATAATCAAAGTCAAAAGGTCAAGAAAAAAATCAAAGAGCAAGGTGTGTTAATGCATTGTGGTTGGTCACATGAAGGAGATGCTGTGTTATGAACAAGAACCCTGAGGCATGGTCATTGGTCTTAGGGGTGTGGCCTCTGGGGCATGGTCTTAGGGATGTGGCCTCTGGGGGCATGGTCTTAGGGGTGTGGCCTCAGGGGCATGGTCTTAGGGGTGTGGCCTCTGGGGGCATGGTCTTAGGGGTGTGGCCTTAGGGGTGTGGCCTCTGGGGGCATGGTCTTAGGCGTGTGGCCTCTGGAGGCATGGCCTTAGGGGTGTGGCCTCAGGGGGCATGGTCTTAGGGGTGTGGCCTCTGGAGGCATGGCCTTAGGGGTGTGGCCTCAAGGGGCATGGTCTTAGGGGTGTGACCTCAGGGGGCATGGTCTTAGGGGCTTGGCCTTAGCGGTATGGTCAAAGGGGGGTCATATTCAGAACGCTTTCCATTACTGCTAGCCGTGTTATGTTGACAGTTATCATTGTCGACATTTTATTTTTACTACCACGACACAACAGTAAGATACAATGAAGATTACTTTGCTTTACAATGAAATAAAAAGCAAGTCAGACTTCAAGTGTGTGAGTCTTATTAAATATCAGCGAGGAGAACTCTGACTAGACTGGAGATGATTCTGCATTATCTGCACTGCAGTTCTGATTATTTTGACCCGGATATGAAAATGCATCCTTGGAAGAGTGGACAGTTTCCAGATGAAGATAAGATGGTATAGAGCAGCACAGAGTAGGTAGCTTTTCTAAGTGGGCTCAGACTTCCACAGCGGCTAGCCACCTTAGGGGCCATTCACCATAGTGTCTGAGCCGGTACTGTTTAGGGACCAATCGCTGTGGTGTCTGACCCAATACTGCTCGGCTTAGGGGCTGATCACCATGGTGTCTGACCCGGTACTGCCCGGCTTAGGGGCTGATCACCATGGTGTCTGACCCGGTACTGCCCGGCTTAGGGGCTGATCACCATGGTGTCTGACCCGGTACTGCCCGGCTTAGGGGCTGATCACCATGGTGTTTGACCCGGTACTGCCCGGCTTAGTGGCCAATCGCTGTGGTGTCTGACCCAATACTGCCTGGCTTAGGGGCTGATCACCATGGTGTTTGACCCGGTACTGCCCAGCTTAGTGGCTAATCGCTGTGGTGTCTGACCCAATACTACCTGGCTTAGGGGCTGATCACCATGGTGTCTGACCCGGTACTGCCCAGCCTAGGGGCCGATCACCGTGATGTCCGACCTGGTGCTGCCCGGCTTAGGGGGCGATCGCCATGGTGCCTGACCCGGTGCTGGCCAGCTTAGGGCCCAATCTTCGCAGGGTCTGACCCGGTGCTGGCTTATTCACAAATGAGGAAGTTTAGACAGTATTATAAGGCAGTAAAAGTTCTAAGCTGTTATGTAAACACCTCAAGCTGTCTGGCTGCAGAATTAGCTCCCAGGATTCACTGAATTATGACGGAATTCCCAGTCTGACTGCGAAGCTGCCATGAAACTGTGCGACTGATTGCACAACATTGGGGTTTAAATTAGATGATTTGGTTAGCATTAGCAGATGCTGCAAGAGATTATGTGGTAGTTTTACCCCGCAGCACTGTATTCACTGTGCTCACTGCACCCATTGCCCTCAGCTCGGCCATTGCATGCTGTGCACTCACTGCACTCACTGCACCCACTGGCCTAGTAGCTTCTGAGGCCAAACCCTATGACTCAGTCTGCCTGTATGTGGGTAAAAAGTGATCATTCATATAACTAAATTATCATCAGAGTTTATATGCCATATTGAATTAGTATGTATTTTCAGGTGTAAAGCATTGTGACGTTTATGCATGGAGATTTATTTCACAGATATTTTCATTTATCCTTATTGTCAACAATGCTGTGTGCCACTGATGCAATCAGAGGGCCATGGGAGGTGGGGCCAAATTACAGGAGGTGGCGCGAACTTATAGAAGGCAGGGCTAACATATTGGGGGCGGGGCTAACTTGGAGGCGAGCCCAATGTACAGGATGCGGGGATGGCCTGCATTAGACGCCGCCCTGCTAGGGACCGGCTGCGACGGAGTGCTGCCCAGGCCCTGTATATCCTGTGAATAGCCTCACTCTCTTTTATGGGCAGTCTGTCTTAGGGGGATCACGCGCATCAGAATACAGTGACGGTGATGATGTTGGCTGGGCGACAGCCCCATCGGTGATGAAATGTTTTGGTTAACCCTCAGCTTTGAGTCAACGCCCGTGTCCCCCCCCACCCCGCCTACCTTGCCTCATAATATGACAGTGAACGTAGGCGACGCAGACGACGCATGCTCGAACCGGCGGTCGAAAAGTGGTAACAAGCTGGCAACACGAGACTGCAACTTCTACCGATCAGCTTGTTCGATTGCTGCAGCAGTACGGACTACTGATTAAGCTAATGTTCCGGAGTGTTCTTTCTTTGGAAGCTGTTGTGATCCTCTTTATACCTTAAGTAGGTATCATATAAACCAGAGCACAAAACCACCGGTATTTTTATACAATGCCATCAGTGCTGGCAGGAAACAGTGTCTCCTTTTAAAGGAGCATGACAGGCATCACGCGGCTCAGCAGGTCAGGATGTCGTCCCTGTCATCGATAGGTCGCTAGTGCAGATCTCAGGGTCATCAGAGTGATGTCACTGTTGGGCCCCTGGCAAGGCCCCTAACCCCCACTTACAGTGACTGACTGACCCCGCTTTCTCCTTGGATAAAAAAAAACATGTCCGCAAAATAAGTAAATAAATAAACATTTTATTTGCTGAATCATTAGCCAACCGTTAGCTAACTCATAACCAACCATTAGTGAGAAGATTTGAACTCGGACTTATAGTTTATGCTGGAAAGTCGGTGACATAAAGTGTCAAGGGGGGCCGCGCTGACGCCTTACCTCTCCAGGGATGGGGGTCTGATTCCTGCCCCTGTGTTGTTCATGTGGGGTTTGCATGTTCCCTACGTGTTGTGTCTGTGGTGCTTGTTCTTCGTGTTGTGTGGAGTTTGCCTCTTCTCCGCGTGTTATGTGATATTTCAGGTACTCCAGTTTCCGCCTTCTCTCCAAAGAAATGTAATCTTGCGTAAATATGTTGTTATGCAAATAAAAAACTGGTTGGAAGATGGAGGGATAAAAACTGAAATAATATTTTTGCACATTTAAATGATAACTATCGTAACTATGTAATATTTTTTTGTTTTAGAATGAGACAAGCTTTAAAAACAAAACTTCTTTATGGCTAATAAACCCATTTTGTTGCACACTGTAATATTTCTTTGCATGAAAAGACTTTTGAGCCTAATGGTACATCCTAGAGGAGCTGAGCAAATGGCGGGTGGTGTCACTCTGATGGGGGAGGCAGAGCCGTGCAGAGCCGTGCTGTCACCGGGCTGCGGGGTGGTGTCGCTCTGATGGGGGAGGCAGAGCCGTGCTGTCACCAGGCTGCAGGGTGGTGTCGCTCTGATGGGGGAGGCAGAGCCGTGCTGTCACCGGGCTGCGGGGTGGAGTCGCTCTGATGGGGGGGGCAGAGCTGTGCT
>JAODKN010000008.1:21137161-21153717 GCA_026774425.1 Petrocephalus zakoni | reverse complement strand
GGTGTTGTTTGGCCGTCCTTTTGGGGGGTAAGGAACTGACCGCCCGGTTTTTTTAACCGGCTTTTTTTTCAATAATGGGACGGGCTTGTTGTTTAAAAAGTGGGCCCCCCCCCCCCCCCCCCAGTGTGCTGTTTGAGTGGAAGGAGCGGCTAAAGCAGGGCTGCCACGTCATCCAGATGACGCCCTCTGGTCGCTCCGCCAACATCAGCAGCACGTCGTCGCAGCGCATTTTCATCACGTATCGGCGAGCCCTCGACGGCGCGGCCCACGCTCCGCTGGCTGTCACTGACATCTGCATCATCGTCCCCAGCAAGGGCGAGGCGCCCCCCCACACCTTCTGCAAGGTGGACAAGAACCTGAACAGCAGCATGGTGAGCTGCAACACCGCGGGTGGGGCCTGGGCTTGGCACGATGGGATGGCAGAGCGAGGGCTGGGCTAGCAGTCGCTGGAGCATAGCAATCACCCTACGGGAGGGGGTAGCTGGCCTGTTTAGGGATCAGGGTTTAGGTTATTGTTAGGGTTAGGGAGAGGGGTTATTGATAGTGGTCAGGGAGAGGGGTTACTAATACTGGTCAGGGAGAGGGGTTACTGTGAGGGGTCGGGAGAGGGGTTACTGATAGTGGTCAGGGAGAGGGGTTACTGTTAGGGGTCGGGGAGAGGGGTTACGGTTAGGGGTTGGGGAGAGGGGTTACTGATAGTGGTTAGGGAGAGGGGGTTCTGTTAGGGGTCAGGGAGAGGGGTTACTGATAGTGGTCAGAGGGAGGGGTTACTGTTAGGGGTCAAGGAGAGGGGTTACTGTTAGGGGTCGAGGAGAGGGGTTACTGTTAGGGGTCAGGATGAGGGGTTATGGTTAGGGGTGAGGGTTAGGGGTTATGATTAGGGAGGTTTGGACAGGGCTGTAGTCATAGCGGTCTGATGTGTGCTTTTTTTCTTGATTTTCAGTGGGGTTCCTCGGTTTACCTGTGTTACAAGAAGTCTGTGGCTAAAACCAACACGATCGCCTACAAAGCAGGTTAGTGACTCACAGCTTGTGATTGGTCCTGCTGGTCAGGTGAACAGGGGTCTCTGAATGCCCCGAGTGTGGATTCATGTGTAGGGGGAGTTGTGCGTGAATGTGGGAGTGTAAGTCTGTAAGAGCAGGAGCATTGGGTGTGATAAATCCCACACTGTTCCTCCAGTACATCCTGGGAGCTCTGAGATCTGGCGTGAGGGTATGCCACCTAATCCAGGGTGACTCCATCTTCCCAAACTTGCGTGTATCCCTGGCACTGTTTGGGCACCATGTGACATTGACTGCTTGGTTTTCTCACGGGGTACAAAGGCTGCGTTTGTGCTTCTGATGGCCCAAGAGGAAGAAGGACTATGCAGCATCCTGTCAGCAGCGTAGCATATGTGGAAACGCTCAGGAAGTGAGGCACCAGGTTCACACAACAGCCATTTATTGCGAATTTCATGGTATTTTGAACATAAGAATTAAATGAGATGTGTGACTCACTCTCATCCGGCGTCTCGGCCGTGGGCTCGACGGGCGTAACCAGGCCCTTAGTCTTTTCCAGAATTAATGATGAATAAGGCTATAAGTTTACTTTTGAAGGGCCAGGCATATTATGGCAGGAGTGTTTGCTATTAAAATATTATTAAAATAACCGATGATCTGCGTCAGATTCTATGAAACGTTTGGCCATATTTTGGAAATTTGCTGATAGACCTCTTTCTGGGATAATAAAGGTTCTCTGTGATTTTTAGGAAGCGGGGCAGCCATCATCAGCCTGCTCTGTCCCCCACCCCCCTCACCCCCCCCACAGGCTTGCTCTGCAGGTACCCCGAGGAGGACTACGAGTCATTCCCGTTGCCCGAGTCCGTGCCCCTCTTCTGCCTACCCATGGGTGCCACCATCGAGTGCTGGCCATCCCAGACCAAGTATTCCCTCCCTGTCTTCTCCACCTTCGTCCTGACGGGGGCTTCGGGGGAGAAGGTGAGGTTATGCACTTAAACATTGAGTTGCGAGTATTCCTACATTGTAGTAAATATTAGTTGTGAGTCTTTCCCCTGACACAGGACGTATTGCAGAACCATCTGTCTCCTTAATAATCGACGGCTGAAGCTCACAGCTGTGTTCCCCACAGGTGTACGGAGCTGCTATTCAGTTCTTCGAGCCGTACCCTCAGGAGCAGCTGATGGAGAGGCAGCGGCGGCAGCTAGGCCTGGACCTCGCCAGCGATCGCGTGCCCGCGGCCGGCCGCTCCACGCACACCAACAAGTGCATCTGCCTGCTGTCCCACTGGCCGTTCTTCGATGATTTCCGGAAGTTCCTCACCTTCCTGTACCGCTACTCCATCTCCGGGCCGCATGCCCTGCCCATCGAGAAGTAAGTTCCATGTTGACGTCCGCTTGCTGAATGCTGTGAAATTTGAGAGTTCCATCTGACCGTATTTCAAATGACCTCAAGTCAGATGGCAAGCACAGCGTTGCGGCCTGGTGCTCAGCTGTCCGTGTCTAAGGGACTCGGATAGCACGTATGACAGAGGGAATGAGGTTTTATTGTACTTGTCCTGGAAGTAGGGCCTGTTTCTGGAGATTTAGCTTTTTTATTGCGTCCAGGTCTTGGTTGACATGCCGGTTATGGTGGAGCTTGAGGGGTTTATATAAGTGTCTAATGGGGGGGCGTGGGTTGTAACTCCAACCCCCTGGTGGCTAGTGGAAGTCACTGCACTTTTGTTTCCAGGCACATCTCCCACTTCATGCACAAGGTGCCCTTCCCTTCGTCCCAGAGGCCCCGCATTTTGGTCCAGGTGAGCTGCTGGGGTATGCCACCCCCTATGGTGTCGTGTCTGTCCAATGCCCATTTACACACGGGCCGTGTGTGACTCTCTGTGACTCCACAGCTGTCCCCACACGACAGCCTAATGTTGAGCCAGCCCGTGTCCTCGCCACTGCCTCTCAGGTAGGTCGGTCTGTCTCACTGATGCTCCAGTGCGTCACCATGTAATGCCCTGGCTCGCCCATCCTAAACGCCACCGGTGCTTTCGTGCTGCAGTGGTGGGCGGCTCTCCACGCTCCTGCAGAACTTGGGCCCTGAGAACGCCGTCACCCTGCTGGTGTTCGCTGTCACCGAGCACAAGATCCTAGTGCACTCGCTGCGGCCATCCGTGCTGACAAGTGTGACAGAGGCCCTGGTCTCGGTATGTCCAGTCTTTCCGGCTCTGATCCTGCAGGATGTTTGGGCGGGTGACCAGCCATGGAGCCTAGCCGTCCGCAGCTCTCAGCCCCAGGGTCTCTCGCTGTCCCATGCAGATGATCTTCCCCTTCCACTGGCCGTGCCCCTACATACCATTGTGCCCGCTGGCTCTGGCTGACGTGCTCAGCGCACCGTGCCCCTTCATCGTAGGCGTGGACTCCCGCTACTTTGACCTTTACGACCCCCCGCCGGATGTCAGCTGTGTGGATCTCGACACCAACACCATCTCCCAGTGAGTGCAGCTGGCCATTTGGAGCCGTCATCCTCGTATGTAATGTAGTTCTTTTGTAATCATTTTCCCACTTCCTCTTCGAACATTGATCTGGCAATATTGGGTTTCCCTTCTTCTCTGGAAAGGGGCTTTTACAGTTCCCCATGTGAAGTTTTGGTCCACTTCTAGAATGTTCTTTGTTTTTCAGCAATGAAGATAAGAGGGGCATGACGTGGAAGGTCCTGCCAAAGAAGGCCTGTAAGAACTTGATGAACACCCTGAACAACCTCTACCAGCAGCTGGCTGAAGGTGTGTGTTCATCACACACAAATATTCATACGAGTGATTATTCACAAGTAAAGAGTCTCACAAGTGATTATTCATACAAGAAAATTTTAATGTGAGGAAACTGTTCCCGTGGGCAATTATTCCCAGGCAGATATTCCCATGAGTGATTGTTCATGTGAGCAAAAACTGATGTGGGCAAATGTTCATACGAGGAAATATTCATATGAGTAGTTATTCACGTGAGCGATTATTTATATGAGTGAGTGCCTATTTTGCCCGTGTGGGAAAATGAGAAGGAGCATTGTGTTCATAAACAGTTATTTGGGTTTAATTGTTGCTTACTATGCATGTAGTAGACCTGCAGATCTTGTCAGCCTTTCCCATAAAGCCACTGCCTTCCAGGAGTTTCTTTAGAACAGCTGTGTATTTGGGATAAAAACAGGATAATTTCTGATTAGCGATTATGAGTTGTTTTAAATAGAACCTTTGTGGCCAATCAGAATCAGCGATTATTAAACTAGCTATCTGGGAAAACTGAAAACAAGGCCTGGATTTGGAATCGAGGGCCAGATTTGAAGAGCCCTGCCTTATACCATCACCTGCGAGGCTCAGGAGTAAAGTGTACAAATGGTGTCCAGGCAAATCACTGCCTGTTTCTGCCAATAGCTTTTCATAATGCAGGTGTTATAAACTGACTAGTTGCCATAATTGTAATTGTAATTGAATGCTCCGAATTTGTGTCAGGCTGTCAGAGACCTCGAGAGGATGGCCTAATGGAGCTGGCCATGAGTGACTATGACTTCAGCAGCGGAAAGAGCCTTCAAAGCCTGGAGATGGAGATCCAGGAAGCCTTCCTGCGCTTCATGGCAGCCATCTTGAAGGGATACCGCTCTTACTTGCGACCCATCACCCAAGCGCCCTCAGAGAAGGCCACGGACGCTAGCTCACTGTTCGACCTGCAAGGTGGGTGCCTTTCTAACCTGGCAGCATTTGTCAGGCAACCTTTTTTTGGGTCTGTTGGACTGAAAATGGAGGAGGTCTACATTTATCTTGAGTTTGTATCTTCCATTCGATATGCTGCACAGTCTGACAGTGGAGACGCTGCAGTCTGACAGTTGATAGGCTTCAGCATCTGAAATTCGATAGGCTTCAGTGTCTGACAGCCGATATGCTGCAATGTCTGACAGTCGATTTGGTGCAGTGTCTGACAGTCGATAGGATGCAGTGTTTTGCAGTCAGCAGGATGCAGTGCCTGACAGTTGATTCAGTGCAGTGTCTGACAGTTGATTCAGTGCAGTGTCTGACAGTTGATTCGGTGCAGTGTCTAACAGTTGATTTGGTGCATTGTCTGGCAGTCAATTTGGTACAGTGTCTGGCCACTGATTGAGTCCAGTGTCTGACGATCGATACAATTAAATGTCTTAATGGGTTGTCACAGTGAAGCGTTGTCTTATGTTCAGGAAACCATTCTGATCATAATAAACTGCACGTGTGTGGCCCTCCTGACACGCAGGCCCTGCTCTAGATGAAGCCAGATGGTACTGTGCGTTTTCCTTTTAAATAAATAAATAGATTGGATTTTGTGGCACACGGGGAGAGGGTGGGTCAGTTTAGCAGTGCGGATGGTTAGTTAGTGACACAGCTGCTCACTCTGGAAGACTGCCATTGAGAACCACTGATGTCATGGATGAAGCGCGGTGATCTCATCTCAGTCCCTACTGACTCACAACATTATCACACTGAATGAAACTGAGTAAGAAAATGTGTTTACATAATAACCCAAGCGGGAGTCCAAGCCCCAGTTCCCCATGGGTACCATAGTTAAATCAGAGGCCACTTTGTACCCAGACATGTCTATGACATCAGTCCGGTCATGAAGTTCAGTTAATCATGGATGTGATGGGACCCAGAGCAGCTCTGAGGGGCTTCCCTGGTGAAACGGGTAGGGTGGGCTCAGCCATCCCAGCATGCCCTGATGTTTGGGTGCACGCGCCTGTGTGTGTGTCAATGCTTTATTACTCAGAAACGATTCAGAAACAGTTCCTGTAGTTTTGACTTTTTTGCACTCTTAGTAGTCACCTGAATATGAGCATAAATATCCTGACACTATGAAAATGAATGTCAGTGAACATCTCCCCTGCCTCTGCCAAGGCTTCTGTCGGGCTGTTCTCAGTGTTCTCCTCACACCTCCAGGTTTCCTGAAGAGCCGTGACCGCTCCCACCAGAAGTTCTACTCCCTCATGACCAAGACCCAGATGTTCATCCGCTTTATTGAGGAATGCTCCTTTGTCAGTGATAAAGATGCAAGCTTGGCATTCTTCGATGATTGCGTGGACAAGGTAGGCTGACTTTTCCCTCCTGATGAACACAGAGCTCCCCGTCTCACCGGCGTTCCTGTTTCCTCCTGCTCTATTTGGCCTTCAGACCAGGTTGTACCGAAGGCTTCTTGGTTATGAAAGTTCAATAAAGCAACCTTTTGTGAGTGAGCCTAAGCAGTGCTGTACTCATGTCTGCTTCCATCCCTCAGTAGACCTTCATAGTGCCATTTCTTCCCAACTAACCGGAATGCCTCACTGCAGCACGGCAGATTCTTGCATGATTCAGGCTGGTCGCCTGTCCTTCTCTAACCCAGCTTGCTTCTCTCTCGCCTGCCTCTTTTCTTCCTCTCCATCTCCCTGTCTGGGCAGCTGTTCAACACAGAGCGCAGCGCTGACAGAGGAGGCAAGGTAAGGCACCCTCCACGGGCCGCACGTAGGCACACAGAGCGCCCCGACCCCCTCCGCCTGTGTGTATACGTCAGCCTATGAGATGGTCTGTCAGCCTGTGGTTAAGGTTGCATGGAACATTTAAGGACAAAAAGTTTCTGACTGTAGGCTGTTGACTTTCAGCAATGAAAATGTAACATGCACAGAACAAACTGATTTTTGTTTAAGGAACTGCAGTCAATAACTTGTGTTTGGAGGAGCAGGTAATGATGACCTGTTAATATAAACCTGCCCCAGGGTTCAGTTGGACAACTGAAATTTAACACGCAACATTAATCATCATTTTATTTATAGGAAAAGGGAACACGCACAGCATGCAAAACAAAACAACAAACCATAGTCTGTTTTAAATGAAAATGAACAGAGTTTACATTGTTTTTCTTAGCTAGCAGTATATACAGTAAGTTAGCATAGCTGGGTCATTGCTCATTTCCAGGGTGACTCTGAGGCATGGTTAGCACGGCGTGTTCACCTCTCGAGGCCTGTGGGTTCGAATGTGTCTGTTTGTGCTGAGATTTGCTGTCATCCTGTTTTTCTTAGCTAGCAGTATATACAGTAAGTTAGCATAGCTGGGTCATTGCTCATTTCCAGGGTGACTCTGAGGCATGGTTAGCACGGCGTGTTCACCTCTCGAGGCCTGTGGGTTCGAATGTGTCTGTTTGTGCTGAGATTTGCTGTCATCCTGTTTTTCTTAGCTAGCAGTATATACAGTAAGTTAGCATAGCTGGGTCATTGCTCATTCCCAGGGTGACTCTGAGGCATGGTTAGCACGGCGTGTTCACCTCTCGAGGCCTGTGGGTTTGAATGTGTATGTGTGTGCTGAGATTGGCTGTCATCCTGTCTAGGGTGTATCCAAACCTGCGGGAACGCTTCCCAGAATACACTCTAGTTCACCCTGTCCTGCGTGAAATGATGGATGGATGTCTGTTTCTTTTTGCCAGTGATACCAGGATGATTTATCAGCCATTAAAAATACCATTAAATCAAGAGCCAAATAGAATACTGTGTCATTCCTTTGGATGTGGTCACTGGTACACTTTTAGCCCTTTCTGTAATGAGTCGTTAAAGGCCCTATCAGAGATATTACACACTGATGCTGCAGTCATACCTTGGTGGACTGCCTGGATGTAGCTGATTTCATGAGTCCCCAATTGTCTTTGGAAGGTCGCTCAGCAGAAGATCAGGCCACATGAGTCTCATTGTTGGTTATTGAAAAATTTTTAAATGCTAGGACCGGACACATTAACATATACCTCCCTGTATTATATAATCATGTACCATCTTAGCATTGATTTGACAGTCAGCTGCTAATTGCTTGCTACCTCTGTCTCTAAACATGGGCGCCTCACTGGGGTGGCCTGCATTTAGACAGGTCTATATGGTCTGTATGAGGAGATTAGTGCACTTAACTATATGAACCTCCAAATCTCCGGAAGACCTGTCACTCTGCCATCCCACGCAGCTGTCTTGGGTGGTTAAAAATAAACATCCACCCTGTACTTTGCATCTCCCTTGTGCCATAATGCAGTGTAGGATACAAAGAGGCTGAATGTAAGTAAAGTGGCCTGGGCTTGTCACCATGGTGACCTCCAAAGTGTACCGGATGTCTAGGGCCTCCTTTGTGGAGTGTAATTTAATCATAAAGGACTTGTCCGGTGTGGGAGGAGCTTCTGCGTTGCTATTGGTGTTTATTTTTATGTTATGATGTAAACACGGTGTGGTCCCATAGCCTTGCCAGATGTTGGAATGCGACGCTAGCCTGGGGCTGATCTTTCAGCACTGGGTTGACAGGGGAAGCAGTCACACTCGTGGTTTCCAGGTGAGCTGTCAGACGGCTGCCTGCCGGAGCAAGAGTGTCTCTTTGCAGTGGATTTGGATTGGTCCCTTGCTGTGCCAGGGCTGATGGATCATGGCAGGAGCAGCGGGAGAGCTTCTCCATACACTCTCAGGCGAGGAGGTACCCTCCAGCCATCAGCTTCTGAACCTGGAGCCGGGTTATCTCGTTGTCTGTTGCATAATCTACTGATCACAAAAGTGTGAGATTCATTAAAAAAAAACAACACTTTTAGCAGAAGTACAGTTATGCTGTTACGTATTCTTCACTCATTTTTGATAGTCTGCGTTACGTGTCATAACTGTACCAGTAAGGGCAGGAAGCTGTATCATAAGGCTTTTAGAGATGGAGTCAGTAGCTGGCTCACAAATCATTGCTAACTACATGCTAATGTTACGAGCTAGGGGTGTAAAGATGAATCGCTGCATTAAGGTAGCGATTCAGTTGCAGCGATCAGTCTATCAGTGTTTGGGGGCAAACACCCTTAAAGGTACTCCAATTTCCAGGTTACACATTCTCACTATCACAGGTAGATGTGCAGAGTAGCAGCTCTGGTATGTGATTTTCCAGTATATAAGATGGCAGGGGAAGATTTACTTCTATTCATAAAGGAAGCACTACCTGATGATCTTTGAGCTACAGTGATAATCTTTGCATTACAACACTTTTGTAGTGTAAAATGTTCTCTGTAATGGATAAGATCATCTTTGTGCTACACTGTTTTTGGGAAATGCCCCTCTTTTGTAGCACAAAAAAAAGTTATTCTGTTTGCTAGCTATGGTAGCAGTGGTTAGGATTGAGGTAGCCAACTAGCTAGCTAAGTAAAAAGTTATGTTAGCCTTAGAGATGCATGATATATCAGTTAACATATTGGTATTGGCTGATATTAGCTGAAAATCAAGATGGTCTGATCTGTCATTCTTGGCCGAAATTGCTGGCCGATATTTAAACTTTATCAACATTTAAAGTTAGCGACACCACAGTTTAAGACACAACTACTAAAATATTGGAGCTGACTGCATTACACAGTCGGCTGCTTTCTGTAGTGGAGGATGAAGGATCTTGTCAACTCATTGAAGTAACGGTCCGCGACATGTTTATAATTCATTATAAAATCTGGCCCACTCGCTGCTCAGCAAGGTTAGCCATTTCCCATGCAGTGAATTGTTCCCTAAATAATCATAATCTAATCAAATTGCCTTGTGACCAACAGTTCACACCCCTAGTATAGATAATATAATGCAGGGGTGAAGGTCAGCATAGCGGTTAAGGACACATACATGTTAATGGGTCCGGCACCCCATGTGGCCCTTCTGAAGCACAGAAAGGAACCCTGACCTGGGAGCCTCAGATAATCAGCTAAATATTTGTAAATATAATGCAAATGTTCTGAATGTGCTAGCTGACCCATAGCTACTGTGTATCTTTAAAATGGAGCTTTCCCATGACACACTTACTGGCCCTGACAAGGGGGTAATGGGGCAGACAGAGTGTTAGCTCTGTGGGAGACTAAACAAAACTCTTCTTGAAGGGAGGATAAATTAGTCATTAACTTTGCTTGGCCATGTGGCTTAAGAAAGCTGTGAAAACTAGGTCAGCTACTGGGCCCTTTCAATGTAGGAGACAAAGAGCCAGAGGTATACTGTATGATTAGATTTACGTGCAGGATGCAGTATGTTCCGGGAGGTGTCAGGGTGTAGATGACCTGTCATGATGACACTTCCGTAGAGGACCATGACAGCACAGTACTTCCAGTGTGTTGATTTCACACCATATTCAATTTTATAGACTGTCCTGTTTACCCCCTTCCTCTAGTCTGCATTTTAGTTATCTACCTGCTAGCCTCCTTAGTTAAAAGGAAAAGAATGTCAAGTTCTTTGAAATTTCAAACTTCAGCTAAGCAAATTCCATAAGAATATGTTTCTAATCTAATACCTACATTTTAAAGCAATATCAGAACTAATATATGTTAAAATCATTCATTGCGTCTCTGCCTAAGCACTGGCATAATGAACTGATGTATGTTTAAAGCTGGTGATCAGTTCCTTTGGGTGCATTAATAGTAAGAGTCCCTGTTTGGTACTGATGGTCACCTTAGTGCCACCTCTCTTGAGTTTAACTTGCTCTTTCTCTTCTAGGTGGACAGCGACCGGCCAGAGGAAGCCCGTCTGATTGAACTGGACGAATCCCACCGCAGTGAGCATACAGTCTTCATCACCCCCCCAGAGATGCCCCCCCTGCCAGAGGGTGAGGAGTACCCTCTGTGTTACAGGTACTGGCAAATGCCTGGCAGCGTGCATACAATTTGCATATGCTCCCATATTTTCTGAGTGTATTTAGATATCTTGATCTGTTCTCCATAATATGTACCTGAAACGTGTCAGACGCTTTGCTCTTGAGGACATACCCTAACTTCTCTAGCCATATGTCCACTTTCTTTCACCAATAAGATAGTAGACATCTTTGGGTAACAGCTTCATATTACTGCAGTTCGCATTGCATTTGCATGCCAGATGAAATGGATCATCTGAGTGAGCGTGTCTGAGAGTATTGAATGTCAGCTGGTCTCCTGCAGCTACAACGGCTTCCCAGTGTTAAGGGGGGAGCTCTTTGATCCGCTGGAGGGGCTGAGGACCCCTGCCTCTCGTGTGGCTTCGCGACACAGCTGCCCCACAAGTCCCGCTCCCATGTTCCGCCGAACCAAGCAGGTGGGAATCTACAGGCCAAACTGTAGGCCTTAAGCTGACCCATACAGTGCTCTCCCCAGGCATTATTCAAGAAACTGACACACTTCTAGAAGCACTTCTGATGTCCTTCAGATTTTATTGCTTTGTTGAACTAGTTTTTGCTCATTGATGTGTAGGTCAGGAAAAGGAGGAAGGTCACAGTATCTCCAATGCAGCAATCAAGCCAATCCAAATCCACTGTAAAGAGATACTCTTGTTCCAGCAGGCAGCTGTCTGACAGCTCACCTTCAATCCAGCTGGGGTCTTCACATGGTTTCTGTTTCAGGAGATCAGATCAGCACAGAAGATTGCAAAGAAGTACTCCTCCATTCCCCAGATGTGGTCCAGATGTTTGCTGCGGCATTGCTATGGTCTCTGGTTCATTTGCCTGCCAGCCTACGTCAAGGTGTGCCACTCCAAGGTGCGGGCACTACGCACGGCCTACGACGTGCTTCGGAAGATGCAGGCCAAGAAGCTGCAGCCCCCAGACGAGGTAGGAGCCTCGGCTGCCCTCGCAACCTTACACAGCCTTAGCTTCAGGATCTTGAAACCTCTGCCCTCTCCTGTATGTTCTACTCCACATGCTCCAGTCTTGGCGCTGCTCCCATTCTCTGCAGGTATGCTACCGAGTTCTGATGCAGCTCTGTGGACAGTACGGACAACCCGTGTTAGCCGTGCGGGTCCTGTTTGAAATGAAGAAGGCTGGGGTACAACCAAATGCCATCACCTACGGTTACTACAATAAGGTCAGTCCCTGGCTAATCTGCCACAGGAGCAGAGCAGTGGTGTTCAGCATTTTGGGGGATGCTGAGGTCCTTGATGAAAGTTATACAACACTGTTTATTTTAGGAGTATTTGGGGTTCAGTATTTTAAGAGTGTGAATGCTCTTCTGGCCCCATAGCCGTAACATGTATAAAGCAAACCGCAGGACAAGGGCCGGTTTGGTTCCCCTTGTATTGCGCTGGTGCATGTCTCACTCACGGAGAGCATTGGTGACTCTTGTACAGCACGAACACTGGAATCTTTGTCTGCTGTCACTTGTGGCTGGGTGTTTGTCCTGCTTCTGCGAGCACAGGCGGATTGCTGCCTGAAATCACATCCAGAACCCCGTTCGGCATCATGTCTAGAAAGCCAGCTTAATTTGTTATTGATTTGGAGGAGTAATTCCAGGGGTAGTGGGGTCAGCGTAAAGAGAACTAACTGCTCCTTAATGTGTTGCTGGCATGTCAGTGTTCCCACCTGCTCCCTCACCACTCCCTGTTCCCTGTCCTCCTAGGCTGTTTTGGAGAGCACCTGGCCCTCCAGCACGCGGGGGGGATACTTCCTGTGGATGAAGCTGAGGAACGTGGTTTTGGGCGTGAGCCAGTTCAGACGGGCGCTGAAAAAGCAGCAGTCCAACCTAGCGCACACCCCCCTGTCGGGTAAGTCGGACGCTCTTGGCCTGTGCACCGTCACAATGCTGTGACCAGTGACTGAGCAGTCTGCTAGCTAGGCTGCTCTCTCGCCCTGCCAAATCCCATATCCAGAAGTATGGGCAGTCGTCCCTCCTCAGGCTCCACCTTACTTTGGTTTTAGAGAGCCCTGTATCAACTCCCCCCTCTGGCCCATCCCCCCCCCCACCCCCTCTGCAACAAGTATCTCAGCTCCCCTCAAAAGAGCCCCCACCCCTACCAAGCTCATATCAGGACACCAGGCTTCAAAGTAATCAACCATCTCCAGAATGCCTGCCTCTGCTACTCCTGGCTGATGGACACCACCCTACCAGTTAAGATAAAATACATGCAGGACTCATTTGGATGTCATGTTGCTGCCTTTCAGCCAAAACCATAGTTTATAACATAATTCACACCAAACCCAAGTGGCAAAGGTTTTGTCAAGTTTGTACAGCCTCAAAAGATGATGTTTTCTTCCCCTAGTCTGACAGAACTGCGGTTCTCAGGCAGACCTGGATGAAAATGTTGGTAACACTGTTATTAGTGTTCCAGCTCAACGTCTTGCTGCCTCTCAGACTCCCGGCTCTGCCAGGCTGCTTTGTCATGTCCCCTCCCTGCCACAGAGAAACACCAAAGTTCATTTTCTCCGCAGAACTCAATCAGGGAGTCCATCTCCTCATGCCTCCCTGGCTGCCCCCCACCCCACCCCACCCCAGGAGCTACCAGGCTGCCTGGAGGGACACCTCCTCTCTCCTTTATTTCCTTCTCTGTCTTTTTAGATCACTGAGTTTCGGTGTCGACCATGTTCGGACTGCTTTCTCCTGCAGGGCCCCCCGTCCCATGTGGCCCCAGTCAGCCCTGGACGCGGGGACCCCTCTCACGCCTTGTTGTCTTTGAACAGATGGCAGCGACCTGGACGCCGTCAGTCACGGCAGCCTGGATAGCTCTAATGACACTAACATGGTGGAGCAGGCCCCGTTCGGCACTGACCCAATCAAAGTAGATTCTGCTGATGATAGATCTAGCACAGGTACAGGAGGTCCATCGCCCCGCATCGTGCCACAACTCCCTGTCTCCTCCTCATCGCTCTGCTCTGCTTCCCTCTCCACCCACCCCCTGCTTTCGTCTGACGCCAGCCTGTGGTGGCCCTGGATGGCCCTCCGGCCCTCCCCTCTGGGCAGCCCTCTCCGCCACCTTTTCACCGCTCGTCCTTTAAGTATCCCTCTGTCTCTGTCTCCTGTGTGTCTCTGCCCCCCCCCCCCCCCACCCCGTGTCACTCATTCTGATCGTAACGTCGATCTGTGGTGCACCTTCCCGAGTGTTCTGTTAAAACTGAGCCATGACGTGTGACCTATTGTTAAAGATATTTTGTTCTCCGTTCAGGATCCCATCCTTTTGTTCTAAGTAGGACACAGTGCATTCAAGATTTATAACAAACATCCAGAATTGTCACCCCTAGTACATAATGTACCTAAAAAAAGATTAATGAGCTCCTGGAACCTCCTTCCCCAACGACTGACGGTTAAAAAGCTGCAGGGAAAATTTTTCATGGAAAAGATAAAAGTGGATTGACGTGGCAGCCAGTTGCCAGGAGACCGCAATCTCCCTCTTGCCGGGGCAAAGAGAATCGGTTTTAATGGTGTCAGCCTGCCTCGTCCCCTCGGCCGCTAGTTCCAGTAGTCCTCAGTTAAAAGGTTTCTCTCTGTCTACCTCCTGACCGGTCGGCATCGCCTTGCACGTCAGCCTCAGATGACAGGTCATCTGGGGCACCGGCTGCTTTGATCTTATACACTCGAGTCTAATAGATGGGGGAAGGTTAGTGTGGGCATTTGCCTAAGCGAGGTGTCCGACTCGGGGAGCTTAGCCAAAGCCTGCATGCAGAAACAGCCTGAGGAAGGACTCTCACTCTGCCTCTGTGTCAGGGGGCCAGTCTGACTTGGGTTACAACTCCCTCTCTAAAGAAGAAGTACGAAGAGGGGAAGGCAGCTTGCAGGACAGGACGCTGGAGAAGGAGGACTCCAGCTCCCGTGAGTCCCTGTCCATCATGCCTAGTGCTGACGTATTTATAACCCTGATCCCAGACTGGCCTTTGGAGGCAGACATGCATGTCCTATGTATGGAAAGACGGCAGCTGTGGAAGGCTTTAGTGGATGGCCTCGCCCGTGTTCCCGTTTGTCTCTCAAACTGGAGTGAAATGAGCACGTGCACAAGGCGAGTGTACTTGTGGAGATCAGAAAAAGCATTTGTGTCTGCTTCTTTAAGATCTTAATTTTACTCTTTACAGATAACATGCCGAGAGCAATCTTCTCATGACAGATTACTGCCCTCTAGTGTTCTGGCCCAGTACTGCAACCCACTGTTGCATTACATAAGGATTGTTTTGTAATTCCCATACTGAATACTGGCCTATATTGGCAGAAGTTACTCTGCGTCTGCTGAATGAATGCAGTCAGCCTCAATGATATTTAAATTGTCGGTCCTTTTGTTGTGACTAGTTTGGTAGAGATTTTCGTAGACTGTGTTACTGATGTACCTATGGGGGGGGGCGTGGGGCTCAGTGTCAGAGAGTGAGAGTGCTAAGGACAACGGAGACTGCCTCCCACCAATGGACTTCCCCGATACCAGTGGCCCAGTTCAGCCTCGCGCTGGCATCGTCCGTAGCAACTGTCCCTATGACAACACAGCCAAAGAATCTGACGCCAGCACCGGTCAGTACCACTAACTTATGAAAATCCGAATTCTTTGTAATTATCCGTTCCTGCTGCATGGTTCTGAGGGACTTCCTGAGTCTTCCGTACCTTCCTGCAGACCATGTGGCCGGGCTGCTCTTCACTTCCTCGCTGGATGACATCGGCCTCATCCAGAGCAGCAGCCTCCGTAGGAGACACAGGAGTGCCATGGAGGAGGGCCGGGGACGCTTGGACTGGCCTGGGGTCAGAGGTCGCAGCTTGAGTGGGGACACTGCAGGGGGCATGGTGCTGGGCCTGGGCATGACCCGGGGCAAAACGGACCCTCTCAGGATTGCAGAGAATCTGGGAGCAGACGCCAGGATTCTTTCAGGAACGTTCCAGAAGAGCACAAGGCCCAACTCTTTGAACCTTGGCATGCGAGAAGGGGGGCTTAAGAGCAGTCACAAAGAAAGTGGGGAGAGGGACTCCAGCGATGAGGAGAAGCCTGACACTGCTGCCATCTTCGACCTGGAGGACCTAGACGAGGAGGCGAGCGGAGAGACTGCAACGCCCGGTGCCCAGGCTGGCAGTAACAGGGCCACAGAGCCCAGCATGAGCGGCGCCATAGGCCACGAGGCTAAGAGGACGGGCATTGAAACAGGCTTCGACCCACTCTCCCTGCTCGTGGCCCAATCAGAGGAGCAGGACTCAGGGGGAGGAGACCCGGGCACCCCCACGGCCCGCCGCGACCTGGCCGAGGAGATCGAGATGTACATGAACAACATGGGCAGCCCCCTGAGCAGCCGGGCACCCAGCATGGACCTGCAGGATGCCTGCAGCCCCCAGCTCCCAAGCAGCTCGTCACGCCGTTCCAGCCTGCCCCAGGGCTCCCCACGGCCTCCCCCCATGCCCCGCTCACGCACCTGCCAGCAGCGCCCCCGCGACCGCCTCTGGTCTTCACCCACCTTCTCACAGGGGAACAGTCCTCTCAGGGACAGAGACCCCCCTGTCGGCCTAGCCTCACCCTCGTCATTCGCCCTGGACACGATTCTCACCCCCACCCTGGACGTCTTTAAGAGCAGTGTCTTTTCCGCGGGGAAGGGGGTGGCAGAGAAGGCCAGCCGATGGTACTCTCGATTGGCCACCTACACCACACCCAGCAAGGTGCGATTTGCATCCGGTGACGCAGCCGGTTCGGTTCTCAGGTTTACACCATGCCTCTGATGAGAAGTCTCCAGTAACTCAGGATAATCTGTTAAAATGATACTGTGTGTAAACCAAATGGAAACACATGACAGTTCAGGAACTTACATGTACAGTGGAGGAAATAATTATTTGACCCCTCGCTGATTTTGTAAGTTTGTCCATTGACAAAGAAATGAAAAGTCTC
>JAODKN010000008.1:21106222-21120986 GCA_026774425.1 Petrocephalus zakoni | reverse complement strand
CAGCTCAGCCCCACTCACCACCGGGTGCCCCAGCTCAGCCCCACTCACCACCGGGTGCCCCAGCTCAGCCCCACTCACCACCGGGTGCCCCAGCTCAGCCCCACTCATCACCGGGTGCCCCAGCTCAGCCCCACTCACCACCAGGTGTTCAGCAGATGCCCATCTCGCTGTTCACTGAGGTCCCGCTGGACTCAGCCTCGGCCTCTGAGGTCTTGCCAGATCCACCCTCGTTCCCTGACTTCCCATCTCGTCTCCTGGTTCCTCACTAGTACCTACACCTGCTCTTGACTCTGAGTTTCTAAGCATTAAAATTACATTATCAACTTTTATTATATTAAGAATAGATAATGTATTAAGTTATTAGCAGCTATTATATTATTGGTAGTTATTACATTATTGGCTGCTACAGGGTGGTTTTAATGTTCTCATTAACTGCAAGACCAAGAGATTAAATTGAGGTTTGTATATATTAATTCCAGCTTGTTCAGTTCCATACATCACTGGAATTAATTTGATATCATCAGATTGACTGTAATAACTGCTAAATTCAGCCCATCTGCATGTTTGGCCGAGGTGTCTAGGGCATGAGCCCACGCATTACACCAGGAGCCAGTGCAGGTGTGTAACCAGGCATCATTAACTATATTAAAATGATTACAGTAGGTGCTGTCAGGTCACCATGTAGATGCTGGTCCATTCAGTCTGAGACTTAGATATTAAAATCACCAGCAATAATATTTATTCATAAGATAATAATAAAGCTGGAAATGAGACAGTCTGTCAGCTTTTGCATAATGGGCACAGCTGAATAACATACAGCTTTTCATCATTTCTAACACAGTTTGCATATTATTTGTGTTATTATACAGTGAAAGCTGCCTTGTATGCAGAAATATGTCTCCAGTACAGAGGATCCAAGGGGCAGGGGAAAAGATTGCTTGTCCTTTGTTACCCTGACGATTGCGCTTCAATGAGTTCTAAGCAACAATTATCCTGATGCTGAAGTGCGCTGCCCCATCTGCATGTAAATCCCAGAAGCGATTAGCTCAAAGGCCATGGTGCTTATAGCCCTGCCGGTGACCCATTGTAACAAAAGCACTCGAGAGAGAAGTCAACAGGCAGAGAAAGTGAACAACGTCATTACCACTCAGTCCCACACTAAGACGCGTAGCTTCACTGATTGCACATGCTACGGGCTCATCAAACTCTTCAGGTCGCTATGGCCACCGATACAAATATGCAAGTTGTCCTTGAGGTTGTGCACAGACGCACAAGTCAGTACCCAGCTGCTGCTTAAGGAGACCTGCTTGAGAATCAGATTGGGGCTACATGGGTTCTGTCAGCTAGCTGTAACGCTCGCTACTGCGAGTGTCATCGCTCCTCATACATGGCGGGAGTCGGGGTGGTGAGGGCCCTGACTTGGCGGTCTTCTAGCTTACCTTCTGCTCTTCCTCGTGCCTTGCTCTCTACCTTCCCTCTGGCCATTTTGTTCAACACTTCGGCCTTGTCCTTAAACTTAACTGCAAGCGAGAGAGAGCAAACGTGTCGGCACTCGGTGAAGGGACAAGACGCGACACCACCCCGACCTCGAAAGGAGCACGAGCATCTAGGGAGGCGAGCTTTTACTTCTCTGACCGGCCGTCATTTGGGGGGGTGGGGGATTTCCCTTAACACAAAGACGAGCGAATAATCTGGAATCTAGATGTCATACCAGACGACACAAACTCATATGATAGGGCAACAAACATGCAAAATCACAGATGCTAGAGAACGCGATGCACAGACACCAGGGTGACCACTGCAGATTTCTCTGGACACAGAAGCACCAACAGGACACAGCCACATGGCATGGTGACCAGACCATTCTGACCTTACCTGGTCCCTGCTCTGACCCTCCAGCCTTTACATCCCCATTAAAGCCTGTTTCTAATGGACAGAGATTGACACATGAGAGGACCCACACATTCCACTCAAGGCAGCTTCACAAGAGCACAAATCAAGGGTAATCAAGACAGCCGACTACAAGTAATGACGGCAAACATTGAACATACGGGCTTCAGAGGCCAGCCAAGGTCACCTTGAAGTCCTTCTCATTGCACCTGGTTGTAAGCTCTGAGGCAGGGTTTTTCAGTTATGCTCTACGTGTTTACCACACCAGCAGAAACTCAAAGAGTAGTTAAACAAGCTGATGATGACAGTAGGCTGAATAGGGTGGTTCAGCAAGCAGTTGGAATAAAAAATGTTCTGGTCTTGGCCATCCATCTCCTTGATTGAATGATCTACCACAACCCTAGAGTGCCCTCTAGAGAAGGCGACAGCAAAGATCAGTGGACAGCTGCGTCTTTTATCTAGAGTTTAGGGTCATTGGCTGTTTATAGGAGTCTACAGGTGTGACTCTGTTTGTATTAGAATGAATCTGTAGTCAGTGTTGTACCTCTTGTGACACTCACCGAGAGTCCTATTGAGATAAAGAGATTGGGCTCAGAGTGGTTGGCTCTCATCCAGCCTCTATTAGCTGTAGCATTAAAAGCTGATTAAGAGACTGCCAGAGAGAGGCTGTGAGGCTGAGCCCAGGCCATGGGGGAGGGGGGACATCGTGAAGGTCACTCTGTAGGAGGAGCCGGCACCTCAAACCTCAAACCGTGCCCTAAACCAGCACTCTGACTGGGCCGACGGGGAGCTCTTCCTGACGGCGCGCAGGCTTTCCAGTTTTCCTCTCAATTTGGAGAGCATAAAAAAACCAAATCATATGTCCTACAATTGCACTGTGTCACTTCGCTGTTCGTCACAAACCTGCACGTCATTCGTGTTCACTGTATTGCACAGTCGTACATCCATACACAGAAATGCATGTGCAGAACTGCGCACATACTTGCACACACGGCTGTGTTTTTGGGCCATATATTTAGCATCCTGGAGCTGAACAGCTGCAGAACTAGCTTGCCATTTGTCAACAGTTAAGCAGAAAATATAAACAGAGTACGCAGGCTTCATATGTATGGTATTATGACTATTGATAGGATTTTAAGGATTGAACATACATACATAGTAGCTGTCTGTGTGCGTTATATGAATGTCCTAAGATGCTGAAGTGCTCTTTTCTTTCCTCGCGTTTTTTATGTTCCTTCAATTTGACGTTTACTATGAGCGGTTATTACTATGTTATTGGCAGTTAATGCTATGCTATGAGCAGTTGGTGCTATACTTTTAGCCATTGATACTATAAGAAACTGCTGGGGCAGATGATGACATACTATGCTATATCGATCAGTCAGAAAGTCTAAACTGTCAAAAATAACATGCTTTAAATGTAATATTAAGAGAAGAGCCCCGTGTCTAACCTTCCCCCAGTGGATCAAGCGTGTGGATCATCAGCTGAAAGATGGTGTTCCTCATGGTGCTGTTGTGTAGAGAGGCAGAGCTCCCCCCTCGCTGCAGGCTGGGTTTCACCTGCAGAAGCAAACAGAATTCAGGTCACCAACAAGCACATCATTCACAACCTCAAGATCCACGTCTCGAAGCACAAACTCAAAAGTTCCCTATTCGAGTAGAGCAGGACACCGCAGAGGAATGCCGCTCATCAGTGTATCGGCTTACGAAAGACAGTGGGTTAGGGTTAGACCACCATCTGAAGGCACAGAGAGATTTTCTATCAGTCTGTCAAAGTCATTAACACACCGTCCATCACACTGATGTTATTTACATGAAGCTGGAGCAAATGTTCAAGTGCTGAACATGTGCCGATACACAATAACATACTGCACTCAAAGCACAGGACCAAAGCAGCACCAAGCTGTTCTAGTGAATCCTCAACATTCCAACATGCAAAGGATCACTTGGGTTGATTGCTTATCTGCTTTATTCATTGACGGGCCACAGGAACTCGCCTACCTTTAATCTCTTTCTGTCCTCGGGATGCTCCGGAGGGTTATCGTCACCAGGTGTCCCATCATCCTGCATGCATCATTGAAATGTTTCACCAGAGCTGACTTGCAATAGTCACTACTGCCTAACTCCGCTAACACTTCCTGGTTGGTTTTCACCACTGGGCCTTTGAGCAAGGCCATTAACCCCAATTGTTCCAGGAACTGCCTGACTCTGCTTCACCAACTGGACATGGCTTTGGTTTAAAGTGTAGGCTAAAAGGAATACATGTATAAAAGTAAATGTTTCAGGAGAATCGGCTGCGCTTTTTGCTTTGTCATGGCCTTGTGTACCTTCTGCAGCTGGGATTAGTCATGTGACAGAATGATTCAATCACAGCGGCCTGTGAGCCTCAATCGACTTTCCTTAAGCCCGCTGGTCTTCAGCAGAAGCTTAAGGAGTGTCACTCTGCTAGTGTGACCATCTACTACTCCACACGGGCCGATAATTCTGCTCAGCAGTCATATCCTTAGACTCTTGTTTGGTTTGGATTATAGAGCATCAGTGCTTTCATCAAGAGTTCACAGCCACATGTGGAGGACGAACAACATGTCCCGCTTAAACAAACCAGTCGCATGAACACTATCTCATTCATGTTCGATGAGGTGAAATGGTGTTAATCATCATCCATTTATATTTCTGACAGTGACCATAACTTACAAGGTTACAGTTATATACAGATCTGCACGGTTATCAGAAAATTAAGAATTCAAGCCCAGTTTACAGTGTTACTTCTTGTATGGGAAAAGCTCTGGCTACTTTATATTAAACTTCCCACTCAGCCTAATCTTCGTTAAAACAAGAACCATGCCGCTCATACTACAGCTTCCTGTGCTGTCGGCAGTTTGTGTGCAGCGGCGCCGGGCGTGAACACTGGCACAGCATCACTGGCTGGAAGCTGAAGCCTCACGGGTGCCAGGATGCCAGTGCAGTGCTGTCACGTGTAACCGTGAAACACGGCAGAGCATTTCAGCTCTTAGAACATACGGTGCGGAACTGCAGTTCGTTCCATTTGTGAACCAGACATAACGCCGACCCATTCTGCTCACATAAAGTGCAGGTGCTATTTGAGTGCAGAATGACTGTTGTCGTCCACTTATCAGTGACCTTTTTGCCAGTATTTTTTTGTTCATGGTGGCATGTTCACATTCACAGATGCTGGAAAATAGATGCATCCCCCAGGTGAGTCAGAATTTACAGAGGAGCACTTAGTGGCCTGGAGCACTGTGGGTTTTTTTGCTAACGTGGACCTGCTTCAGCATCCCTTGGAGCTGCCAGGGAGCTAGGACAGCATCAGCATTAGCATACCTTTCAGTTACTCTTCACAGAGTGCTCCACTTTCCAACCAGAGTCCCTCAGAGGATTAGATGCTATGCTAGGTGATCGGCTTTGTTGCAACATGCAGGAATAGGCAGGGAAGGACTGAAGGGGGGTCCAAGCCTGTTATACAGCTTGTTTCAGGAAGCATTCTAAATTAGGATAAGTTAAATACCAGTTTGCTTAGAGAATAAAAAAATATGAATCTATTTAATAAAACAGGTTAATGCCCCTTGTATCTTACAGAATCGTCAAGATGCTATGTGCCAGAATGCCTGCCTAAAATTGGCCTGCCAAAGTATTGTGCGGTAAATTACAGAAACATTGTGTAAATAATAAACACATGCCGAACACCACACAATCAAAGCTGTGATTGTCAGAATCCATTATCGGGCCCTCTGGGGACATGCCCTCTCACATTACTCCACAGAGCATGATTGCGCTGCTCCTACGCATCTGGGAATCCATCTCATTGCTGCTCATCAAACACTAAGGGGCAGGGCAACGTTTCCAATGAGCCCTTCAGTGAGGCTCATTAATAAACATGAGCCGAATTGGGAACAGCCATTGGCTCGCACCTGAACAAGAAAGGCGCTGCTCATGTGAAAATATTATTAAAGATTCTTAATCACGAGGAAAGACAATACATGTATAATACACGCTATTTTAAGTCAACCCATGAGATGTTGATTAAGGCTATGTACAGTACATACACAGCTATATACTGTTATATACTGCTCATTACAATTTGACAAAGTACCACAGATCTCCAAAAACAGAAATCATACCCTTTCCATTTTGAAAGACATTTCTATTTTAATTGTATATGTCTAAGATGGCTTTACAATGTATGAAAATCATTTTCTGAAGTTTAAACTATGTGTTCTAAAGAATAAAAATGACAATTTATAAATGAAATATGAAATGTTTTATGTTAGTGATCAGAGTGGGGTCCGGTAAACATCACCATAACTGATCGGTTTTTCAAACTGTTTAAATGTGAGATTTTGTCTCCTATTGTGCATTTCTAACATCTCAACATGAATTACAAAATACTGTTCTTCTCACGGCCGGTTTAGCTGTCTGTGTATAACTCGCGTGGACGTGTGAAAAGGCTACGTATGAAAGGGGCAGAGCGAGGCCGACCTTCTCCGGCTCCTCCAGGGCGATGGCCTTCACGATGTTCTTGTGCTTGTTGACCTGTGTCTTGAAAGCGTTCTCCAGCTGCACATTGTACTTCATGAACAACACATAGGACATGTACGCCAGAAGCAGCAGAATGCTCTCCCACCACATGATGGTGTTGTCCAGGAAGAAGATAATCAGCAGGATGAGGTCCATGATGTAGAAGGACACGTCCCGAAAGAGCGGCCACCAGGTGAGGTGCAGCATCTCCCGCGAGAAGAGTGCGCACATGCCGATCACGAAGAGGATGTTGAAGACCGCTGAGCCCACAATAGTCCCAATGCCCACATTGCTGTGCGAGATGAACACTCCGATCAGTGAGGTGAAGAGCTCCGGAGCCGAGCCCCCTGCCGCCATGAATGTGGCCCCGGCCACGTCGTCCGAGATCTCCAGCTTGTCTATGATGACGCCGAGGGCAGGCACGAAAAACTCATCACAGACGATGGCCAAAGACACAAACATGTAGATCATCCCAAAAAGGTGCAAAACCACCCAACCCTGTCGCCTCTGCTCCACAGAGAAAAGGTCCTCTGGGTACTCGCCCTTCATACGTGGGGCACCTCCAGGGGATTGCGCTGTGGTGTTGGGTGCAGATGTAGTGTGGGGTGTAGGACTTTGGATGGGCATGGTAGGTCTGGGTGGCTCAGGGTCCACATAGATGCAATGCCTGAGGTTTGTCTGGTTTGTGGTTGTTATGGGAGGTGCTGAGGTCAATGCAGGAGAAACTTCTTTGGCTAAAGTGGTTGTTTTCTCGGTCAGATGCTCTACTGCCCTTTGGGTAGTTACCGTGAGCTCCTGCGGGTCAGTTTGAAGCACACTCTCCTCTGTCCCAGGCGCATCCTCGATCTGTTGCTCCAAAAAAGGTTCTGAATGCCTGGACCTTAAAGTCAACTGGTAGACGCAGCATATCAAAACTCCACAAAGAAAAAACATAACCCGACTCCACTGAAGTCTCCTCCTTCGTGACAAATACATTCTTTCACAAAAGGTCAAATATTCACACGCATAAATAAATGTAATTAATACTGCATTTTCTCCATCCAGCTTTCACATTTTACATGCAGGATTCTTCTGTATGGTTCATCTCATCTTTAAAACATTTAAACGATCCTTCAGATGGTTGCATCTGCTGCGAACTGGAGACAAAAAGCGTAAATTAGATGAAGTTTTTTTTTCCGATTTTGATAAACCGCTTGCAGTCTGTTACGACGCGCAGTCATAGCGCACTTACACTGAACAGGTTTCAAAGCTCAAGGTGAAGCCACGCGCACCTGTTACTATGGCTACAAAATTACAATATTTCTCCTCTCCCTGAAAGGTAGCTATTATACCGCATGGAATACCAACTGAAAACAAAAAAAAAGAAATGCATTAGCGTACTATTTTAATCCGATAGCGATAAAGACCGCGCAAAACTGAGCGAAACACAGAATCTGCTTAACGACATACATACTTGAGCAAACCTTTAGTAAAATACGTATTTTTACTATTTCGACCAAATCTTTCAACGGCTTTAAATCCCCTGTAAAACAATGGTGATCCTTACGTCTCTCGACATAAAACTAATTTAAAAACATTTATGTTACACGTTCTCTGTATTTAAAAATGAATTCGTATCATTCACATCAGCAGAACAGCGGAAAGTTACCTGAGAGCGCAGGATGGTGGAGGATCCCTGCTGGAGATGGATGAACCCTGCGGAGATGTGCGCTCCCAGCCGCGGGTCAGGACGCCCATCCGGGACGCGCTTCTCCGCGCATCAGCATAAAGACTAATGCTTGCAGGCTTTAATCAGCAGATTATCCCTGGTGTCCCTCACACTCTCATTATCTTCTGGACAACTTTCACCGATCGCCGCTTCTGAACGACCTGCTCCCTGAAGATCGCTGTTACCCATCCTATCCTACCTGTGATGGGACACACAGGCGTGCTGTTCGTGATGGTGGGAAATACCGACCTGCCGTCATTGGTGTCCACGTTTAGGCGGGGGTCGCCTATGCAAGCACGATATAAAACCAAGACTAATGACAAAATACGCCCTACTTCATTCATAATTTAAATTCGGAATTTTATAGAACCAAAATTGAGTTGCTTACACAGAGTTCCCTACTACACAAAAGGTATAAACCCCGCTGCGGCATTTTACCCTTTATATATCATATAAGAGGCATATAGGAAGATAAATGACATGGCATGTTTGTATTTTTCAAATAAAATATTATCAAAATATTTTTCATTAATTCTTTTTTTACACCTAATAGTATAAATTGTATATACCTTCAAAAATAGGTGTATATCTCAGTAAGATATAAAGAGATTTTCCCAACAGGGATGAATAAACTATATATATATTCTCTTCTAATTGTATTCCTTGGTGTATTTAGAATAAAAATAAGTTCCAGCTACACCTTGCGCCAGGTGATGTTTTCCTTATAATGAATAATCTATATCAATGGTCGGTTACACATATTACACATTGTTATGAAAATCTGAGGTTTTGTAGCAGTCCGTGGAGTCACCTCAAGATAGCAGTATGACAGAAAAGCGTCCCTGTTAAAAATGCTAAATAGAATAGATACTTTATTTATTTATTTATTTATTAACCCCCCCATGGGGGATTTCTTTTTTTGCCTACCCCGTCTATGAGACACAAGTATACTTGTACAGGTCATATTAACAAGACTTTTCTTCGCCTCTAGTGTTTAGTCTAGGGTTACTATAGTTTGTGCTTTTATTTTTAAGTATTTTTTTAAAGTGTATCAAGGTCACTGATATTACAGACACACAAACATATATAACATAACATATATACAGTAATATAAATTAATTACTGATATTATTTATCAGTACACAGACGTTTGCGGTTGGCTTCAATAGCATCAAAATGGACGGAAATCCCTGACGCGCCGGTAGGAACTAAAGTTCTCCGCAGCGCGCGTTCCGCACGTGCGCATTTGCGAGGCGCGCGGATGCTGGGAGTCGGACGCACGGTTTTGTTTATATGGCGTGAAGCGATTTCATCCTTTCATAGGAGTGTTTACGCCGCAGCTGCTTTCCCCAAAGGTGTAGTAGTCAGTTAAAGTGTTTTAATTTCCCGTAATATTTAAATAAACTTAGAAGTAAGACAATTATTTAATCGCACCGTACTTTCAATGAGACGTTGCTTGGTTGCAGGTTTCTGTTTGAGGGACTTTTGACATGTTATGGGTCTCTATAACTTACACCCATTCGAGGTGTTTGTTTGGAGTATGTATTATATAAAGCATGCCGTCTGTTTAGTAATTTCCGGGACAGTCCTCAAGGAACCCGACGGCACAGCGTTCTTGCTTAAGGTTGTAATGTAAGGCTGCCTGTAAACGTGCATCGTACCAAGTTGTTATATTCGGTGTAACTTCCTGGGATTAATCTTTGCTTTTGTAAAACACAACGCGACGGAGGTGCTGTGCAACTTGAGACCAGAAGCACAGCCGATTTTGTGACTGAAACATTGCCGAAGAGCAGGTTTATAGTAAAACGTACTGAAACGTCTACGGTGACTTTTTAAAACAAAGCTGTCGCCCTTGCAGTGCTGACTCTTGTAAGCGGTTTCCACAGGAGACGTGCACGTGAGTGTGCAGACATGCCGACCGTGGTCATGATGGACGTCTCACTGTCCATGACCCGGCCAGTGGTAGTGGAGAGCAGTGAGGAGTTTCAGAGGAAGAACCTGGCGATCCACGGGCTGACCATGCTCTTCGAACACATGGCTACCAACTATCGTCTGGAGTTCACTGCACTGTTGGCGTTCTCATCCCTGTGGGAACTAATGGTGCCCTTCACCAGGGACTACAACACCCTGCAGGTACTCTCTGTCACACAGACTGTGTATGCAGGGCTTCTTTGCTTAAAATGGCGTTACATATTAAAATCAGAAAGCCAGCCTTTGTGCACTGGCCGTGTGGGATAGCCATCCAAATGCATTAATGTTTCCCTTCCTGTTCAGGAGGCTCTGAGCAACCTGGAGGATTATGATAAGACGTGTTTAGAATCGGCCCTGCAAGGCGTCAACAACGTTGTGCAGCAAGAGTGGGGGAGTGCGTGTCCGTGCCAGGTACTGCTGATCGCGTGCGTCAGTGTGGGTTTCAAGCCGCAGGCATGTCGGGAGCTGCCACACTGACACCCCCCGCCCCGTCCCGTAGGTGGTGCTGGTCACAGACGGCTCCCTCGGGATCGGACGCGGCTCTCTACGGCACTCTCTGCAAACCATGAAGCAGCGCGCGGAAGACAAGAAGTTCCCTCTGCCTTTCCCCTTCCCGTCGAAGCTGTATGTCATGTGCATCGCCAGCGCGGAGGAGGTACCGCGCGGCGGCTCTGTTCCCACCTCCAGCAGAGGACACCTTGCTGAGCATGTGTTTGATTTATGAGAAACAGATATTAGCTCCTTGTTGTCAGTGAATCAGTCAAGTCAGAGTTCAGAGCTATGCATTTTACAGTGTGCTGTTTATGGACCTTTCAACACAAAAGCAGGTCCTTAATGGAATACATGATCTGTGAGTTGTTACTGGACATTGTTGCATGCTTTCCTGTACAGTTAGAGTAACTCTGCTAATGACAAATTAATGATCATGGGTCCTTTCTTGCATGTGACAGCTGCAGTGTGGTGACGCTTTGGAGAACCTGGAGCAGCTGCTTAACTTGAACGGAGGAGATGGTCAGATCTTTACCATGGAGGGGCCGCTGTGCTTGAAGAATGTACAGTCCATGTTTGGGTATGTCTCCAGTCCACCGTCGTGTTTATGACTAGGGCTGCCTGGTCGTGGAGCTGGTTTTACTGGGAGCCCTGTACCAGAGACATCGTGCTCATGATTGTGTGTGTGTCCAGGAAACTGATCGACCAGGCATACTCGCCGTTCCACGCTGTGCTGCGCTGCGGGAACCTGTCGTCAGATGTGCAGGTGTTCCCTCGGCCCGAGCCGGTCCAACTGGACGAGGAGGTGGACCCCTTACCCAGGACCATTCTGACAGGTGCTGAATGAGCCTTCTCTAATGTTAAGGTTATAACTGCTTACAATTAGCCATCCCCAGCCCCTTTTGTGGCCTCAAATGCTGGACTGACTGACTTTGTTTTGTTGCAGAGCTCGAGATTGTTGGCTTCATCGAAATCGGTGACATTTCTAGTCCGCCAGTCTTATCGAGGCACTTGGTTCTTCCCATCGCTGTGAACAAAGGTCCGTCGTATCGACCCAAACATGTAGAGAACCCTCAGATTGTGAGCATGAGGTCAGAAACGTTCAGGCGTGACCGTTTTGTCAAACCTTGTTTCCAGATGTGGACGAGCTGGGCACGGGAGCCACTGACGACATGGAGGAGGACAGCTCAAGCACTCAGATGGCAGGAAAGAGCCCCAACTTCTGCGTTTTGCTGCATGGGAGCCTGAAGGTGGAGGGCATGGTGGCACTCGTGCAGCTCGGGTTAGAGACCAGCGTGGCACATTTTTATTTCTGATGTCACAGCAGGTCTTCATTACAGCTGCCCCCTGACCTTCTGTCTCTTTGCTTCCAGTCCTGACTGGTTTGGGATGCTATACTCTCAGGCTGATAGCAAAAAGAAGTCCAACCTGATGATGTCACTTTTTGACCCTGGCTCAGAGCCCCTCCCCTGGCTTGGGAAGATCCCTCAGCTGGGCCCGACGTCAGGTACGCAGTGGGGAGACCCATCTGTCTGCACATGGACACTCCATCACAGGGGATTCCATCACAGGAATGCAGGCTAGAATGTAACTGATATGTATTCAAAGCTTGTGCAAAAATATGAATTTCAGGATGCTAAATGATGCACATAGATCTGCGAAGTAGTTTAACAGGAATGATTATCTTTTCCTCCATTGAGCTGTTTATTGTCCTATATCTAGATGCCAGTGAGAATCCCTATGGGGAAGATGACAGCAAAAGCCCTTTCCCACTACAGCCCAAGAACAAGCGCAGTTATGCTCAGAATGTCACTGTGTGGATTAAGCCCAGCGGCTTGCAGGTACCACATGCAGGCCAGAGGGAGTGTCGCATGTTGGGTACCACTCATAGTCCCTGGGTGGGGTGGGGGGGAGTGTCACGCATTGGGCACCACTCACCCACCTGGAGGGGAGTGTCACATATCAGCCACTGGTTTCAGCTTACTGCCTGCTGTTTGATGTTCAACGCAGACTGACGTCCAGAAGATCCTGCGGAATGCCAGGAAGCTACCGGAAAAGACACAGACCTTTTACAAGGTAACCCCCCGGGGACCTGTCTAGTTTGTAGGGAAGCTCTTGGCCGTCTCTCTCCCGGCGTGCCGTAACGCTTCTCCGCGGTGTCGTCTCAGGAACTGAATCGGCTGCGGAAGGCAGCCTTGGCCTTCGGTTTCTGGGAGCTGCTTAAGGGAGTAGCTGAGCTGCTGGAGAGGGAGTGCACGCTGCTGCCAGACACGGCCCACCCCGATGCCGCCTTCCAGCTCTCCCACGCCGCACAACAGCTCAAGCTCGCCAGCACCGGGGACTCCCAATATGCGGCCTTCGACCACAACATCACGCCCATGCTCACCGACTTCTCGGGAGGGGCTGGCGACCGCGACCGCATGTAAAGGGAAATGGGGCTCGGATGTCTGGCCCACGCAAGACTCTGCAGAGGACGGGGCCGTGGGCGTGCTTCTCAGTGCAGCCTCTGAGCCACGCCTCATCCCTGAATGACTGGCTGAATGGAGTCAGTCAGAGCAAGAACCTGTGACTGGGCCGTAGATCATGCTGGGCGTTCCTACAGTTATTCCAGCTTCAACACAAGCCAACATTTCCTACATTTTTTTTTTTAAACAAACGTGTAAATTATAAAAATGTCACATTAAACAGTTGAAAAAAATCCAACTGAGGTTAAATGTTTCTGAAGCTGTGGTGTTAACAGTGTACAACCTTAGAGCACTATGGGATTTTTTTTTTTTTTTTTTTACAAGTTAAGGAATAATTAAGATTTCCAGAACCAAATCACTGGGGTCATATTCAATCATGCCAACCTGCTGAAAATTACACACTTAAAAGTATTCAATCAAACAACCCACATCACTTTTTTTCCCCCAAACCTTTATTTTAAAATTATGATGTTTACCAGTACCATCTTCTATAAGCTGGTCCATTCACTGACGAGCCTCCATCCCGTCGTCCACTTTAGAAGCACTCTCTCCCTCACCTCGCGGGTGTCCTGCACTGGCATGGCAACATGGCTGAAGGCAGCACTTAGGGGAGGCCTGTGGGACTCATCATTCTGCATCCAGCCCCCTCCCCCCTCCCCCCGCGACCCATAATCTTTCGCTATGAGTAAACTAACATCTCCTCTCACCCTGGTGCTGGGTCAGTAGTGAAAAATCGAACAATGTGTCACATTTCTGCCGCGGCATCCTCCACGTGCTGAGCGTGGTGGCACATAGGAGCGTGTGGTGTTAAAGCTGTTATAAAAACACATGTTGTGAGATTCACACTGCAAGATCAGAGCGATAGGCAGGGGGATGCAACCCACTGCATGCTGGGAGCCCAGTAGAGTCAGGCGAGTCGCTCCATTTATCCAAGCAGGCATCTGATTCAACCTGCGACAAAGAAACCTACCCCCTGACTCAGCAATAATATCAGATATAAATATTAGATAATATACAGAGAAGGGAAAAAGTATATAAAGTGTATAAGAGCGGAGAGGAGGTGTGAACAGGGCAGGGAGCAGAGCATGTTGTAATGCTGCTGATACGGGATACGAGAGCTCCAGTGAATATGTGCAGAGCTGCAGACACAGTGTCACTAAGGAACTGGTACATCACTTTACCAGCTTCAGGCAGTGCTCAAACTGCTTCCTCTTACGGCCAACATGACGTCCAGTCTGTCCAGGAAAACCAGCAGCGTCAATGTCTCATTCTACAGATATTTACATCGACAGCGCATGTGCAGAATCGCAGGCGAGCGTGCATGGAGGTGGGAAGGGTTAGCGAGCGCTCACTGCATCCTGCGGGAGGTGGGCAGGGCCTGGCGACATGGAACCTCAGAGTATCAAAGGGCGGAGGTTCTGCAGCTTCCTACCGCACTGGGCTAGGAGAGCCATTTTGGAGCAGTAAAGTGAATGAGATACACCCGCGGGGTTTTAGCGCTCCCTCTTCAGAATCGGGGACTTTGACCAGTTGAAGAATCAGACTGAATTACCCATGCAAAGAGGTCTATACAAACCAGTGCACTGAGCAGGGATGATCAGTACGGACCAGAGTGCCACCTCGCTGAGGTGGGGGGGGGGCGGGAAGGGAGAAGGGGGAGCTGTGCCGAAGCTGGGGTGGGCGGGACGAAGGCAGCCAGCAGATG
>JAODKN010000008.1:21094451-21106212 GCA_026774425.1 Petrocephalus zakoni | reverse complement strand
CCGGCCGCTGTGTTCTCCTTCCGGCCCCCGGGGCCCCCCCGGGGGGGGGGGGGGGGGGGGGTAGGGTACAGGGGGCTGCTGTCCCGACGTGGGGGTGGGCGGGACGAAGGCAGCCAGCAGATGAATGGAGGAGCCGCTCTAGTCACTCAGAGGACAGCAGCTTCAGTGTAGCTTCCTCCTCTTGGGGCGGAAACGGCGTTTCCGCTGCCTGAATAGGTGCCGGAAGTTGATGAAGAGACCTGAGAGGGAAGAAGGTGCCACGGCGTTCAGGTGCGGAGAGATCCCGGCTTCTCTACCGCCGAGCGCCAGCCACCAACGTACGGGGTAGCCAGCAGGGGGCGCCCTCCCCAACTCACCCAGGAACATTAGCACGAGGTAGAGCTGCAGTGAGTAGGAGAAGCTGAGGGAACCGCCCAGGCTTTCGGGAAGTGGGAAGCTGAAGAGGCGGGTCTCGTCGAAGATGGACAGCGACTGGATGACGGCCACCGCTGCGGGGAGCCAGAGGGGCTGGTTAGAGTCCCGTTTGCCCACATCCCCGGCTCAGGATATGCAGGATACGCAGGTGACACTGACCTTCTGCCAGCACCCCCATGGGGTAGAGGGGGATCCAAAGAGTGTAGCGGAGCCAGGTGAGCACGCTCCACTCCGTGCTGATGCAGGCCAGCATGTAGTAGGGGTACCTAAAGCGAGCAGAACAGCTGAACGCACTGTCTCACAGGCGACGTCTCTCAATAGACTCAACGTCTCAACGTGAAACCTAGCAGCTTATAAGAGGCAGCCTAACGCTAACCCAATCCCAAACCTCACCTGAAGATCTCGATCATACTCCACAGGTAGAAGACGAAGAAGACCACCGCCTTGTTCTGCATATCCTCCAGGCTCCCAAAGATGACAAACAGGATGACATTCCTCCCCACCAGCTTCCCATGTGTCACGGCGGGCACCAGAAAAACGAGAGGCTCGTGTTCAGATGGTCGGCATGCGTTGCCATAGAAACAACCTACACTTTTCACCTGTTGTATGCTCTGAATATGAGACTGGGGCTGATGTTTTTATGCTATATCCTGCAGTCTAAGCTTCACAAAGGATGTATCACTCTCACGATCACTGTTAAGTAGATGATCACACCTCATGTTGATGGGTAACCTCTAGGCTCCCCACCACCCTGTACTATCAGGAAATGGATGGACGAAGAGATGAATACGTTGCACGCTAATCATTTTCAGTACTTAACTAGGCTGCATCATGATATGAGCCATACAGTTTCAGATATCACTACCCCTCGCTACCCACAATGCCCCCATCCTGCAGGTTCAAACCTGGATAAGCGGTGGTATGACTCCCGTCTTAACGATACCCAGGGCAGGATTGACCACCTCCACCACAGCCAGGATCTGGCAGAAGTACATCATGTCAGCGATGGTGTGGAAGGTATCATAGAGGGAATCTGGGAGGAGAAGAGAGGCCCGTCAGTTTGTCATGATGCGCCTTTCCAGTACAGCACATCATCTTCCCCTGTCCTTCGAAAAGCTTCTGCATGTTCACATAAGAGAGCGGCATGGATCACATGACCTCCACCTGCCTTGGAAACAAAAACACAGAGGCCCCCAGAGTACTGTCGGCCTAGCTAAATGACGGTCAGGTGCGGACACCACGAGCCCTCACCCTGGCCCAGGATGAAGAGGCGCACGGTCATATTGACAAAGATCCAGGAGAAGCCCAGGAACTGCACCAGGTTGTACATGAAGAGGTAGCCTCTTTTCAGGCCCAGGTAGGCTGGAAAGACAATGGGCAAGAGGTGTCGCGTTTGCTCACAAGCAGCGGGACGCAGAAGTCGGGCTGCACTCAGCCACACGCCGAGGATACTTACGATCCTTGTGAAACCGTGACTCCACAGAGACTTTGCTGATTTTCTCCTCCTTTTAGAGAAATGATCATTAGCTTTGACATTTATGATATTGGACAGCAACAAACTTTATTTTGACCATGCAAATAAGCCACAGAAAAATGACAGTTACATTTTGAATAACGGCTGAATCGCAATAGTAAAATATCATTCTGATAAGTTAGATCCCCTTGTACTGGACCAGAGACTTGGACAGTGTCACCTTCGCACGGAGCTCCATCTCTGCATCGGACTCCTCCATCCAGCGGTCAAAGTCGGGGGCCAGGAAGAGGGGCTTGCGTTCCTGTACGGTTAGCCGGTCCCACCACGAGTGCGTCTGCTTCCGGACTGCGATGTTAACCTGACGCTGGGTGGACCTGTGAGTCACCTGAACACACACATGTGCACAGGCTGGTGTTCAGAGGCTGTGTACTGACACTCAGACACCAACACACACACACACACACTGGGGTTCAGAGGCTGTTTACTGACACTCAGGCACCAACACATGGCAGTGTTCAGAGAGAGACACATCACCAACAGCTACTGCTTACAATCACTCATACCTGGGGCTCGACCGGCTCCAGAAACTCCAGACTGAACTCGTACTCATTGTCTCCCTTTGCTCCATGACCCTGGGCTGGGAAACAGGACAGTGAGCAAACATTAAAATGATCTGAGAACGATATCGGTGTGTATTCATCTAAACATAGCCAAATGCAAATAAGCCTTTCGTGCAAATCAGAAAATACCTCTGAAGTGAAGAGTGTTCTCATGCACGCTGATGTCAAGGTTCTGCAGAAGAAAACAGACGTTCATTGACAGAGCAAAAGCAACGAAAGACACGGGGAATAGAGGAGAAGAACACAGCCACGAGCCCCCTGCCCAGAATGTATGTCTGCAGTCTCCACAAAAAGAAAAAAAAGTCTATAGTTGCTACACCATACACGATAAGAGGAACTATAGGGAAATTACTTCATTTCACAAAGGTTTCAAGTGATGTTATCAGGCTTCTACTATCAAAAAAACTCCCTATGCAGCAATAAGTTCTAAGATGCTCTTCACAGAAAACACATTCTCTTTGTGATTCTGCAGTCATCTGAGAGAATGTCTCCCAAAACTGACCAACCATGCACAAGATATAACAGGCTCATGCATAACGTCATCACCTTCATGCATTTTTAAGAACGGTACATTCATGACAGCTGATTCATGAAGCTACTACTGCTAGTCAGCCCAGCTGGCAAAACTATGACCTTCGTAATTAAAATCGGTCATTTAAAACCAGCAAAGATGTATTTTTAAAGCTAAGGAGAGCTCAGCCACAGTGGTCTTCATCTTTATTTAAAACCTGCTATACGATCCCCACCACAGGATAACAACAACTCCTGATGCTCAGGAAGAGTCTCCTTTTGAAATGCAAATGGAGAACGCTGCCACAACAGCTCTCTACACAGGCCAAGGTGCAGCAAAGCAGCAGCATACCTGCCCCCAGCTGGCTGCAGACCCACAAAGAGTATTATAATTGAAGCGAATATGGCCGGAGCATAACAACTTCCTATTTGCATAAAATATACATACGAGCAGCACCTGTTTCTGCAACGAAACACTACTTGTATTTCTTCAGGCGGTTCAAATTTCCAGACAGGTGTCAAGTGAACAATGCCACAGGGCAAACTCCATAAAGGGAGGGCTTAACGGAACGTGCACTTACTTCTTGACTATATTAAGTAGATCAAACAGGAAGGTGTCTGTAAAGCGACACATTTTAAATGCTTGAAGATTAACACGTGACACTGCACTAATAGCACAGTTATCTCTTTGACTTTACATGCCCGATATCACGTTGCTTACTGCTTATTTAACCCCGGTGTACTTAGCGGACCTTTGCACGGAGGGCGGACAGTACAGCGCGCGGACACGACTGCGGGTGGCGCGCGGCGCCCACGCGACACGGGCGCGCGCAGCCCCGTGCAGCCTTCATTAAAACACGGCTCTTCAGCCAAACGCCATTAACCCTTCTGGTTATTAATTCGTCATAAATCAGCGCATGGCTTTTCTGAGAACACGATTCGGCCGTTTATAAAAAAATTTAATAATCAATGGAGATAGCGATACATTCTTTAAGACAATAATAATGGGACTTATTAAACAAACTTATTTTTTGGGGCATTTTTACAGAAGAGGAGCATGCAGCGACATTATGCTTATTCCTGTTTTGCTGCAGAGATGATGGACGCCGAAGAGCACGAAGCGCCCAGCCCCTACGTTCCTGCTCTAGCTGGTATCGGGACGGGGCTACCGCCTCCTCCTCCGCTGGTACCGACACTGCATTTTAAAGCAGAGTTATGCGTCCCGGGTGGCGGCCCGCTCGCCCAGGACCCCGCCGTGCCCCGCTGCTCCCTCGGCCCCGCCGGCACCGCCACATACCTGAGCGTCGCTCAGCTCCACTCGCAGGTAGATCTCGCCGTGCCGCTGCGCCCAGTAGACGTGCGGGGTGAGCGTCTGCATCGCGAGCAAATGCCTGCAGTCACTTCATATGAGAATAAAAAAAAGCGAAATGAATGGCGTCATAAAGCAGACCGACAGGAATACCCGTTTCGAAGGATCCGCGGCGAGCTGCCCAGAACATTCCGCAAAGCCAGCGTGCGCGCCCCCGACGCCTCGTGCAGCGAGCGGGCTCGTGCACGGGCGCTCGGAGAGCCCCTAGGCGGACGCGACCACGTGACCAGGAAGCGGGGTGCACGTTGGGCTGAGCAGAAACGGAGGATAAACTTAATCACGTACATGGATCGAGGTTTAAGGTTCTGATTATTATGCTTATATTACAGAGACGCGTGGGGCAAGGACATGTTTCCGGTTTAAAAGTATACACATTTTAGTAATAGAAATTCTCTAAAAAATTATATGTTAGTCAATGTTGCTCCCACCTCCAGAGCAAAATATAATTCTTCGGGGGAGGGGTCTTTAGATCGTTCATAGACTATTCATCGGTATCTCTACACTGCCCATATTTTGGTGTGTATATGTCCTGTGATGGATTGGCATGTTGCCCAGGGTGTATCCGGCCTCCCGGAGGAGATGGGGCTGTGCAGATGTGTGTGTGATGGATTGCCATCACAGCCAATTTAATCTGGACCATGCAATGGATATGTGGTTCTGGTAAAAATCAGTGAATGAAAAACAATTATAGGGTTAATGAGGTCCAATTGGGTGTATCCATAGAGAGTTTTCTGGTTTGAATTCTGCTAATTTACATCAATATATATATTTACATGCATGTTTTCCCTGTATACCCATGACTATGTGGCCAGGCACAGCTCCGACTCCATAATGAAATTTGCGGGTGACATCACCATCATAGTTCTGGTCAGCAACGACAGTGAGATGGCCTACAGGGGGGAAGTACAGCTCCTGACACAATGGTGTCAGAACAATAATCTCTCCCTGAATATGAGCAAAACTAAGGAGCTGGACTTCCTGTGGATTACAGGAAGCAAGGGACAGACCACAGCCCATTTCACACTGGAGGAGTGCAGGATAACACTGCTATAAAGAAGGCCTACGGAGCCCTTACCTCCTCAGACGCCTGCGAGCGGTTCAGGGCATTTGCCACACAAGCTGCCTGAGAAAAGCCCTGTGGATTATGTCGGAGTGCAGCCATCCGGCACGGGCACTTTTCTGACTCCTCCCCACCCGAAGATGCTAATGGTCCATCGAAATTCACACCACTAGACTCAGGGTCAGTTGCTTTCTCACAGCAATATGGCTGTTAAATATGCACAGATAATCTGTTTTTGTACTACACTTTCATGACCTGTGAATAACTGACCACTGCATTTCAATTCTAATTCAACACCTTGCATGCTGTTGTGTTGTATACTGGGTATTTACAGACTATATTGCATAAACCCTATATTTTGTATGTTTACTGTAGCTGTTGTATGTATTTATATTTATTGTGTTGTATTTATTATATGTTTAGTTGACTGTGCCCTGTGTTAGACGCTGCCTCTGTCTGCAGGGAGGAACGTGAGTAAGAAATACAATGTACTTGTATGGAAGTGTTTATTGGACATTATTATTAGTAACCCACAGAAAACAATCCACAAAGTAACCCACAGAAGACAATACATTTCTTCCTCGAAATTAAATTATTTCACATATAAAATCCATTTTGTACACAAATTAATTTAGGCCTAGTTGACAAAATGCATTTTGTGAATTAAATGACTTGCTTTTTATTCAAGAAAGCAGAAAGGTGCTGATATCAATTCTGCACACAAACATTCATTTTGATTTCTGTGCAATAAATAGGAGCGAAGTCACAAATGTTGCATGACCCACAAATAGTCGGGTAGTGATTCCCAAATGTGTACAAATCACTCTGTATTTTTGTGCATATGATTTTATACAACGCAAATAAAAATACGTATTTGTGGGTCACTAAATATATAAGTATTTGTGGATTGTCCTGTGGGTTACAAATAATAAAATCCAGTGAAACTTCCATATGTCAGGTGTAACCCGTTAGGCCTGCTACATGGGAATGCAGAGCCATGGTACTGTAACCTACCCGCTTTGTTGCTCATAGGTTGTACAGTTTCTAGAAACAGGAACTGTCTGTATGCATCCTGTTTCCTTATGCCCATTAAGCAAAACTCGGAATTGTTCACACAATCACATACAAACTGAACAATATTCAATTTTATCTTATCAGCTGGGGGACTCGCTATTATACATTTACATTGCATATATAGCTTTTGGAAGACGCCCTTAGCCAGAGCAACTTGCATAAGTGCTTAGATGCCTCCATTACTGAATACCGTCTGAAGCTGGTTCAATAAAACACAGGCTAAGAATACAATCTGTCTAAGACTCTGTTGGGAAAATACAGTGTATAAAAGAATAATATCAATCTTTCTATGGGCTGTTAATTTTGTTGACTGGATGCACTCCTTCCCCATATCAAACATTAACTGTCAAATGGTTTGCAATAGTTAAAGAGTAGATTAAAGTGAAAGTGGCTGCCTTTACAATCTTTTACCAACAGGGGGAGACAGACGCCAGTCAATCTATTAGTTCTATATGTGTATCTGCGCGGGGTGTTAGGCCCTATTGGAGCTCTTGATTCATGTTAATAATCCAAATGACCCTCAATTGGCATAAAATATTCTGCTGTTTTGATTTTATTTATTTTCTTGAATTGAATTGATTTGCATTCATGAAATGAGAAAACATGCTGTTGGTCCACAGATGATGCCAAGACCAGCAGTGCGTAATTCAGATCCAGTGATTAAAAGTCCAGACCAAGATTTTGTTTCAACCAACTAGTTGACCATAAAGAGTCACAGTAACAGTGGACTCAACTGGTTGGTTGAAACAAAATCCTGGTCTGGATTTTTACTCTCTGGGACCTGAATTACCCGCCCCTGGCCAAGATCTAAAAAAGCATTGTATCTGAATCTGAATGATTAATATGAGATTCTAACAGCATGGACGATGTAGGGAGATGGGTGTGGCTTTTAAGCTGGTAAGTTTAAATAAATGCAGAAAACAGTTTAAATGACGCAACATTGAAACACGTTACGTACCTCCCAGGACCATATAATTAAATGGTCATTTAAATACTAGACGAAAATTGAGTATTGATTTGGCAGAAAAAGGCAAACGCGTTGTATTTCTCTGGGTGAGGTGAGCAGTTCCACACGACATGCTTACTTAATGTATTAATTAATCAGAAACATGTTTGTTCATCAATAATCAATCATAACCGTTCATGTATTTCACGTTGTTACCAAATTTGTTCATGATTTGTACTTGAGCAGTAACTGAGTTACAAAGTTACTTGTGCCCCCTCAAGTAAAGTGTTACCATCTAATCTAAGTATACTGTAACTGCCAGACTTGGATTATGCAATGTTCAGGCTTTACAACAGATCTGTTGTTTCAGTTCGACAAAAACATTTTTTTCTCTCAGTTTCTCCATGCATACCATCACCCTCATACAGTTTCAGTGTAAGTGTCAGATTAATGTCCCTTTACTCACAGTAACCCTAAATGTAATAACAGGCATGTTTCTATAAAAGTTACAGTGCAAGAAAATTGTGGCTAACATCTGCATTTGTGGACAGTGTTTCTGAGGATGTAAACAGAACACACAGGCATTGCTAGGTGGTGCCAGTCTTTGACAATCAACCGTAAAAAGGTCAGCAGGACCCACTGATCCCAGTGGCCAGTGATCCCAATGTCCAGTGATCCCAATGGCTACCTCTTAGTACCAGGACATGCAACTTCATTTGGAAACTTATGTCATTTGGTAGTTCTTTAGCCTTGAATCATTCTTGATTTTTATTCAGCAGTTACTCGATTTGATTTGGCCAAGTTAAGCAGAAATACAGTTGCCGCCCATCTCTTATTTTACAGGATTGTTCCATATTGAATAAAATGCTCTGTCCTTGGGATGCAGTTTGTCCAGTTTTTCTCTTACCTGGCCAACGCCAGCATGGATCTGCACGTTATGCAAAACATTGATCACGGAAATAGCCATGGAAACTGGACACATCCAATCTTCACTGGCAAATCGAAAGGAATGTACCACTTGATAACATTTATGACCATGCTTAAGTAATAGATTTTTACTTTTGATTGTTAGCAGGAGTGATGGTGATAGTACTGTACATAAGTAAGCCTAAAATTAAAATCATGATTTCAAGAATGAATTTAATGTTTTTCCGATCTATTTTAACTCCTTCAAACTCATGGTCTTGCCTCAGACTATACCCTTGAAGGTCTAGGCCTTCAATCGGACTCGATACAGGCAGCCTTGTGCCCATCATTACATTCTTAGTATCTTTCACGTGAGTCTTACTAAGTGTTTGTTCTGTGCATTGTTACCCTGTGTCAGTCCGCAGAAACATAAGCATCTCATTGTACTTAGTATTTCTATAGGCCATATGAGGTATAATGAATAAAAAAACCCAAAGGTATGAATATGAATGTATTGAGTGTAATGGGGATGATCCTTGTGCAGTGTGGTCTTTATGAAATGTCCCAATTTGTAAACACCTGCACTGATCCCCTTGTTGTTCCCCTCCGAAGCTCTGGAGGGCGGTGTGGCTTGTCATGGAGCCTTTGGAGAGCTGCAGTGAGGAGGAGCCCCAATTCTGATGCAACTCTGTGGCAAATGAAGCTTGTGGCTCGGGATGCAGGTGCCAGGGACACTGCCTCTGGAGGGCTGGCCATCTCTTAGCACTTTTCCATTTTTTTCTATATTTTAGCACCTTCTATATTCCCCATAAGAGAACATCTACATGACACAAATGTTCATGGCCATGAATCCTTTTCATCGTGGCATTATTACATGTTTTTGACTGAGTAAAACAATACTGCTGTGTGCACGGTTGCCGGCAGACATTTAGCACGTCCCTGTGTTGTCAAATCTTTGAAATAACTCAGTAAAATGACACCTGGTATACATATCCTAAGTTGACTTTTGATGACAGCAGAGCCTACTTTCCAGTCCATGGCTTATGTGATTTAATTGTTGGTATGTTTTTCTCCCTGGTTTGGGATATTACTGAGGCCAACAATGCCCAAAAAAAGTTATGAAAATGATTAATCAGCATCATTATAACCACCCTGCCATCCAACTTGTGATCAATTATCTAGTACAGGGTTGTGGGGAAGGGAGGGCCACAGCCTGTCCCAGGCAGCATACTGTAAGTCATCCACAGCACTGGGCTCACACACTCCCAGTACGACCACACAGGGAGAACATGTCAACTCCACTGACACAGAGCCAGGGAAGTGGATCAAACCCCCAGCCACTGGAAGGCTTAACCAGCACACCATTCCCTGTGCAATACCGCAGGAGAAATTTATAAATGAAGGAAACGCACTGAGGAAATGGAGAAAATAATGCACTGGGATCTTCTGACACTCGTCAGAGATTTGTCAATATGCTCCATTGTTGCTGGTAGTTGTCCATTCTCAGGGATGCTGAACCACATCTGAGCATGAACCGATCACATGCCGGAGACAAACAGAGAACACGCTGAACACACACCAAACACATGCCGAGCACATGTCGAACACATGCTAAACACGCACTGAATACACACCAAATACTTGCAAAGTTTCTTTTTCTGATTGTGTATTTCTGATTTGTTGGCCTCATTGGCTCAGGCCTACTGTCTCTGCGTCTTTGGTGTCCATCCTAAAAAGGACCGGCTGTGCTGTTGAGCCACATAATCCGAGGTCTGGATCTTACAGGCCCATGATAGTCCAGCTGCTAATAAGGCAGCTTCTTTGGACTGTCAGTGGGCTTGCGTGCCGTGTACTCAATGAGGAGATTAAAAAGTAAGCAAAAGCAGCAGAGGAGGAGAAGATAACATCCATTACACTGCTAGTTATTACGGTTGAGTGATATTCAAATACGATACGGTGTATTTTAATAATATCGCAATATACGATATTATCGTTTACATTACTGTGGGGCTGGGCAGACAGAGGAAGGTGGCAAATGAAGAAAAGATTTCCTTGCGGTGAAGCTCTTTAATTGAAGACCTACTCAGGTACCGGACAAACCCCCAACCAAATATAACACAGGAAACACAAGAAGTCAGATGCTGGACTGTCCGGTGCACACTCGGTGGGGGATTTATACAAAACTTGGGACACACGGGGATCAGACAGGGTTCACATATGGGGTAACATACGTGCCACAATCGGGAAATACAACTATTTACAACAACAAAAGAATGGGCTACGCACACATCGCCCGCAAGCATGCTGGGATATAATAACCCCCCTGGGGCTACATTACTTTTAAAAATCATCACTCATTAATAAAAATTGCACGATTTGGCCAGAAGGGGGCATTTAGCTGATGTCACTCTTAAACGTCTTTCATACATGCTCTGCCACCCAGTACTTTTTTAGACATTACCCAGAGGGGCTTTATATGTGAACAGAAATGTCCGAAACAGTTGTACCAGACATTTAACAGACTTTACCCTGCTTGATCCTTAATACAAAGTCCGGACAATTTCCGATTGCTCCTCATGTGTGGATGGAACAGGAAATTTTCTGGAGAATTCAGCGCGAGCGAATGGGTGTGTCAGTGACGTTTCTGTCATGCAGCTGGTGCAAAATTGGAAGAATATGTAGCTGTGTCGCGCATTGTATTCATCTGGGGGGAAATCGAGAAAATCTGAATTAATGACAGTCATCCTGTTTCTACGAGTTATGTTTTCCTGAATTAACAAGACTACCGTTCTCTTTTTCATGATGTGCGCTCTGTGTAGTTTAATCCGTTTTTATTTTTATCTTGATTTGAGACGTTGGGAAATACTAATGTTTCTAAGTAGTATAGATGGAATTATCATTAGTTGTCATGAGCTGCCGCGGGTACGGAGCAGGGAAGCAGGAACGGGAGAACACGGGGTTTTTGCGTGGGGTCACAATAGGAGGCAACAGCACGCCATAACTTCAATGACAGGACTAGGGAAACATACGCGGACTGAAATACACAGGACTAATAGCACGGAACAAAGAACAGCTGGTAAACGCAGGGATTCCACACGAGGTTAACGAGGGGGCGTGGCATAGGAGGATGGGACGAGCAGGGCATGACATTAGTTTATGAAACAAGATGCCTATGTCATTAATTCAGAAAAACAAAACCGAATTTCCAGATGAATGCAATACACTTCCGTAGTATATGGCTTTCTATTATTAAAACTAATAATAGAAAACTGTAAAACTAATATCAAAGCTAAAATAGTCATTTCTGTAGGATATTGTTACACTCAGCCCCGCCCTTCGTGCCTCGTTCCCTGTTTTGCCCTCTAGCGGGGCTTAATTGGCCCCTCCT
>JAODKN010000008.1:21073337-21086969 GCA_026774425.1 Petrocephalus zakoni | reverse complement strand
GGGGCCTTCGCCGGGGCCGGCACACGCACAGTCCCACTCTGAGCACAAGGACACGGGGCCTTAGCCGGAGCTGGCACACGCACAGTCCCGCTCTGAGCACAAGGACACGGGGCTGGCACACGTGCACTCCCACTCTGAGCACGGGGAGACGGGGCCTTAGCCAGGGCCGGCACACACACACTCCCGCTCTGAGCACGGGGAGACAGGGCCTTAGCCAGGGCCGGCACATGCACACTCCCGCTCTGAGCATGGGGCCTTAGCCAGGGCCGGCACATGCACACTCCCGCTCTGAGCATGGGGCCTTAGCCAGGGCCGGCACACGCATACTCCCCTTCTGAGCACGTGGAGACAGGGCCGGCACACGCACACTCCCGCTTTGAACATGGGGATATGGGGCCTTAGCCAGGGCCGGCACATGCACACTCAAAGCAAGGAGACATGGGTACCTCCTGGGCGTCTCTCGCTGCCTTTGCGTCGTCTTCATTGTAGCGATTGCAGTTGTACCTACAAAGACACAGAGTCCCTCAGTACAACAGACTGACAGGGAATCATACAAGAGGCTGTATTATAATAGCAGGCAAACAAAGGCATCAGCCATGACGTGTCTGGTGAGGGCAGAGGACTGACTAAGATGGCGGAAAGATTTCAAAGGCGTCCACAAGCCAAAGTACCGTGCTAATGCATGCGCCTCACCCTGATATTGTGGGAACGCGAATGAGTCAGAAATCTACTGATCAACAAATGAGACGGTTCATGGCCAATGTCACTTAACTGGGGAAAATTTGATGGGGGGGGGGGGGCAGTTGTAATTTAAGTTGCAAGGATGAAAGCACTCAAAAAAGTGTGAGTCACATCCTGGTCCAAACTGCAAAAAGCAGAACACTAATTTACTCTTAAAGCAAAAGATGAGGTCAGATCCCGATATCCTCAACATAAAGCCATTGCTGTTGTTTATTGCAGGAAACGACGAATCAGCATGAGTACAAAGGAAACGAAACTGAACAGGTGGACATTAAGCAAGATAAAGCCGAAGGGCGTCGGGTGGATGATGCGGTGCCCCGGCCGACAAAGAGACAGCATGCAGTGTCAGATCAGCAGAGTGTAACGTACCAAGCAGACCCGTGTGGCTCCCAGGGGCCCAGACACACCCAGCAGAACTCCGCTTTGCAGTTCTGGTTGCGGCAGACCATGTGATTGCAGCCTCCATCCTTCTCGATGGTCACGTGGCATTTAGGGCATTCCTGAAAGCAGGAGGCGTGTCACCCCATGGCATAGCGAGCCCCCCCCCCCCCCCAGCACCAGCACAGCCGGGACTGCGCCGGAACACGCCGGGACCCACCTTGGTGTTCGCCGCGATCCAGTTGGAGGTCTCGCTGTCGTCGTCACACTTCTTGATCCATTTCCTCAACCACTACAAGCGAGCCACAGAGAACAGGTCAGACTCAGCGTCAGGTACTGAGCAAAAGAGCAATGGGCACCAAATCTCCAGCCATCCCAAACTCAATTTCTGTATTCAGGTACACAACAAACGCAAGGCATTGTGGGGGATTTCCCTTTATCACACAAACACGCAGGCTGCTTCTTGGGAGTGTCACAGAGTGGTAAATGCAGGCAGAAATCATGGCCCTTGTTTGGGTCAACAAAACACCTTTAGATGAAATACCACACAAAGGCTTTAAATAACTCAAAGTACATTACAGCCAGGCTTTCAAAAAAAAAATAATAATAATTAAAGCACCATGAAAGTGACATTCCACTCAAAAATGATCAGTCAGTGATCACATAAGTAGCAAATTAAGGTGCAGTGGTGACCCCATTAACAGCTGCTAGTCCAAAGCAGAACACACCTTGCACTTTACTGGGTCATGCCAATTCTCTCCACAGTTGAAGCTGCAGGGGGAAACAAAACACAAGATAAGACTGATTAGTTTATGATAAATATAGCCTGCTTAAGAGGTGGTAAAAAAAAAAACAGGGAGAGGGGAAATGCACTCCCATACAAGTCCTAATAACACCGAATACCTACCCACATAGTGCAAAATCTATTCAGGGAACAAACGACATTTTACATTTAGCCTAGGAGAAGAACAGAATAATTTCTAGAAATGAAAACAAACTAGCATGTAATGTGAAACAAAATTCAGTCATTTACTAGCACTGAGCAAAAACAAATTAATGAAAGTATGCCGTTTAATGGGTATTTATTGCCAGGTGTTACAGTTCTACATTTTCGAAATCTAGTGTAACTAGTTCCTGTGAAAAAGCAGCAAGCCAAAACTCTAATGACGTCTAAAAATCAAATCATAATATAGGCTCCTCCTGGGAGCTGGGTCAGACGTCCTCCAAGCATGATCAGCAGGTACCTTGGGGCCAAGAAGAGCTACACGATGAGCCACTTCAGATTTCCTGCAATTTCACATCATTATGTTTAATTCCGGCCAAGTTCGAGTCCAGCCAGAAGCACTGAGCCCGCTTTAGGGCTCACCACAGCCCAGGATACCTTTACAGACAGAACTCGCCAAAAGCAGCCAGACTCACTCAAGCCCGAGCGTGACCCACCAGCCGCCAGGCACGTGTGGGGCGGATGCGGCAGCCGACTGAGGGAGGCCTTACCAGAACTGGCGGCCGCATTTGCATCTCACGGGTTTGGCATCAGGGTACTGCACTTTGACGACGTGGTGGCAATCAGGTGCCGGACACCATTTTAACAGTCGATTGCACTGGGAAAGGAGCACGCAGGGAAGGCAGAGGCAAACTGCGATTATCTGCATGTTTGATTTTCACTTATACGAGTCAATTTAACAATTTTATGCAGTATCCTATTAAAAAAAGGATCTGTACCTCTACAAAACTATTAGTGATCAAATGTTGATACTTCAGTTTCACTTTCGAATCTGTTATCAGCCGCCTTGAAATAAAAAGAAAAAAAAAGGTTACAAGACTTGAGTTTTAAATGACAGATTTGCAGTGGCGATTAAAACAGGCACGTGTGGAAACCTGGCCTCCCTCAGATATACGCCAATCCCAAAGCAGAAGATGCAGGTAAAACACCAGGGCTTACATCTAATGAGCCCCTCAGCCCAGGAATCATCCAAGGTACTCCTTTCTCACTTTAAAGAGGGTGCATCGATTGGGTTATGGGGAAATTATTACACCCCTGCTGTACCTCCCAAGAGTTGATTTCAAACCTGATGCTTGTGTAGCTCTCAGCAATGATGAAGAGCTTAGTATAGTCAAATAAAGGCAATGAGCGAGCAGCTGCACTAATATTTTGGGTGAATCAGACATGCCACGAAGCTCATTCGTCATGGCTTACTTCATGTTTTAGGACGATTCCATTTTCTCTGGATCGACACCAACTGATTTTTGTTCTTTATTCAACACAACAGCACAAAATCCTATTCCTATTTCCTATTTTAGCGTCGACAAAACGAGCCTGTACTACAGCTGCACTGCTATGGGATATCTGGGCGAAAACCAGCAGCAGGAACTGCCAAGAGCAACATTTATGGAAGCGCTTTTGGTCACTGCAGATATGGCATCTGATACCCTATCAGGCACATGCCAACCGACGCGTCTTCAGTTAGCCAATAAAGCAAAACACAAAGTTAAGGTTCCTCCTAATGCCAATCAATCATACCTGCTGCCAATATTATTATTTTGGCATTTTTACATATTTTCCATCAGGCATTGTAGATATTTAAGAAAAGAATAAATCATTTTAAACAAAACAGAAACTGGTCCTCCATGTCTTAAAACCCCTTCCTGATCTGTGCAAGGCGTGCTTGGGCTGGACCCTGACTGCCTGCACTGCCACTCTGCCTAAATCAACAGGTTTACGTCCTTTAAGGGGCAAATGACATCATAACACCCAGGCTGCATTCTTCCATTCATTCCAAACATGGCCGGGCCAGTTTCTGCAGACTAATGAGCGTGGCGGCCGGTCCTTCAAAGAGACAAAGAGGGGCTGCGATCAGCGACCCTGCACGACAGACTTGACCTTAGCGTAACCTTAGTCGGCCTTGGGTAGGCCTCATTCACGGTTCAGTGACCGGCCCAACATGACTCCCTGGCCACTGTGATACTCAAGCAGCACCATCTTCCATTCTAAGTTTTAAGAAGACCCATCAAGCGATACAGCTCACTGCCGTTAGATTCAAACAAGTGCATATCAACCAACTCATATGGTGAGAATTCCTCTAAACACAGCCAAAAAAACATTGTTACAAAAATGTAATGTAAAGGGTTTTACAATAAAAAAAACTGCATTAAGTGTGTACACAGGGTTATACTAACAACACCTTAATTCCTACAAAGACTTCAGTCCAAATGTACATGAAACATTACAGTATAGTAATGGTTATTTATGCATTTAATTTCCCAAAGCATAAGAGCATTAAACACAGCTACTCAACTGGCATGATTTATTCAATTCCAACAGTAAACTGCTGAGTGAGTAAATACTTACATGACTGTGTTGTCATCCACCAGAATATCACAGCTGTGAGCAGGGCAGGAAATTGTCTATGAGGGAGAGGGAGAAAGGGTTTGTGTTAACATGCTTATATTTTAATTACAGAACGACATTAGAACCATATTTCCATGCTGATTCTACTGCTCTCTAGTTTCTCTTACTGCAGGAAACCCTCCACATACAGTGTACGTACACACACACAGACACACGAAAACCCAGCACGTTCATCTCTCACTGTTCTTCACTCCCAGCTCATGGTTCAGATTCTCCCACAGCATCCCAGCTACATATCTGAGATGACAACCATGCATCTGATATCAGAGCCCATTTTATACAGGAAGCAAAGCAATGTGGAAAAGACATGGAGCTGCTTATCAGAGAACCTGAGAGGCTAAACACTGAGAGGTTACATGATTATTGCTCCATGCAGAGTTACCTGCCTCTCACTTGGCACTGGCCAGCTAGTGTACCCATCTAACCTCACACTTAAGACCCAAAGCACTGGCAAACGAGGGTGACACCAGAAAAACAAATCTCACCTGTCCCATTCCCTCCTCGATGATTTTGGTTGTCAGGTAGTCGCCCCAACACTGCATGCAGAACTTGTGCCCGCATTCCAGGCCAGTGAAGTACTACAGGAGCAGCACAAGCACATTTTACAGGTATGGAGAAAAAAATTCTAGCGACTTGTGCTGATGTTTGCCATTCTAAATTCTATATCTAACAAGATATGCAAATACCGCTACAATTATTTCAAACTAACCAATTTGGCAGGCTACACCCAGAAAGAAAAAATGGCCAAAATACTTCCATCACCGAACCGACAGAAGATCTGACTAAATGGTCTCAGCCCACTTTTCGTAGGCCAGTTACTCCCCTAAAAATTCATTCAATTATCACATTCAAAACCATAAATGGTATAAATGACTTCACTGCTAGCTAAAAGAAAAAAAACTTTAGGTTAAAATGAATACTCACCGAATTTGGATAGTTCAGGTAACAGATCTGACAGGGCATATCTTGTGCTGAAGACCTCGTGGTCATCAAACGTGCTCGAGATTTCTTACTAGGGTTTATGACGTGACATTCTGAGAACAGCTTATCCAGATTTCCATCAAAATACCTGAGGGGGGGGGGGGGGAGATACTGCATAAATATAACTAAGTGCTAGTACTTAGAATAAAATCAAATGCCATCCTGTTTGGCATCATTCACATAAGGAGCCCAATGAAAGACTGATCAAGAAACTTTGGAAAAACTGTATGCTTTAAAGGGCGTTCAATGAACAAATGAGAAAGTTTCCATATCTTAAAACGTTGTCATAAAACAAGTCAGATGCACTAAATCACTGGAGTGTTGAGAGCAAACATTCTATATTTAGATCAATTAATTTATTAAGCTCTATAATTGATATTGAAAGCAGAAATGTCATTAAAGCTCAGGCATCTGAAAGAAACGAAAGTAAAACTCGCCTTTCCATCAGCTTTTCCTTGTCCCAGTTGAAATGGCTAAGTAGTATTCTTGTTATAGTCGCAGGGTTCTACAAAAAGGAAAATAACATCCCAATCAATTTAGGTCAGAAACCTTCAGAGAGGATTTGACAGCATGGCTTACAATCATACCTATATTTGACTTCTTATAATGTTTTGTGTCAAACAAAGGCTTGCAACCCAACATTAAAGCTGTTAAAATGAAAGCGACACTGGGACATATGCTGTTTGTTCACGTCCAAGGACAGGAAGTGGTGAGACACCCCTGACTGATAAGCTTAAGCGAAACCACTCCAGGGATACATCCAGCTGTAAAAACAGGTCATTTTAAGTTGTTTTGGAAAAACACAACAGCTATGACACCCCTACTTTCCCCTCGGGGATTAATAAAGTTTATCCAGGCAACAAGTAAAAGGTGCAACCGGTAATTGTACACTAGGCTGCTAACCTCTGAGAGCCAACCCTTTGTATTGACAGTAAATCAGGAATGCACATTCATGATGTGTGTTCATGTATTCGTGGAAACAAGGTTGTTATCATTTCATTCCCAAAAAATACACACCCAGCACAAACAGGAACACCATCTACGCATCTGACACATTCTCTCTACATCCAGTTTTGCAATTTGCAATTACTATGCAAACAAAACACTTTCAGTTCAACTTACACGCAGCCACTTAACTGCAGTACCAATTAATGAGAATCCCAAGCAACAAAATTAGGCTCTACATGATTATCAGAAACATTCCACACAGACCCAGAAGAATCTGTACTCCACCATCACAATGTGAGAATGGGAGCCTCTGCTGCCCAGCTCAGCTCACCAACACGCTTATTTTCCACATGAGGCACATGGCCAATAAAACATATGTACCTAAATGGTAAATTCAATATCTTTCCCTTCTCAACACTTCAACGCGCTGTGGTTGTATTCTTCCAATAAATGTGTTTCTCTTTAACATCCCTTAGCCATTAAGCAACTGCCCCCTCAAAGGGTGTTTTGAATCTTCACTGCTCCATGAATCAGCAGCACTCTTCCTTCTAAGGAGTTCTAAGGTGACTGAAGTGTAGGCTGGCTTCCAACAACCAGAGGCCCTCCTCCACAAGCCACGACTCAAAACATGCAGAACAATTAATATAATGACGTGGTTGAGATTCCCACCGCAGTAACCACCAGAATCGTCACATGAAACTACTGAATTTTGTTACAGTTCATCAAATAGCATGAATACATTTCAGCAGCCCAATTTGCACTGACCTATATTATGACATGAACAAACTACTCTCGCCATTAATCACAGCTGTACAGAAAAACAAGGTATGCGTGTCCTTCACAAACATCAACAAACACCAATAGCCAAGGTTACAGTCTGTTTTAAAACTGACCAATTTTACTTTTTAAGATAAGAATCTAAGAACTTTTACATTTTTCTTAGGATCATCTCTGTACTAAACCTAGAAAGACTGAGGGAGATTTTCCCAGCATTACATGACAAGGCACTTCAGTTACACTTTTAGGTCGGGTACGGCACGAAATGGTATAACCACATTTCCTTTAGGCAGGGTTGGCACAGCACTGTCTCCTTCCAGTAAGGCACACCGCTGGGCACTTCAAGAAAGACCTTGCCTTAAATTTACCCTTTACAATGTTACTGAACATGTATAAAAAAAAATCTGAAAATATAGCTGAATACACACAAAAAAAGTTTGTAATTAAGGTACAGGCCCTATGGAGAAACTGAAATATTAAAATACTTGTTTTATATTTTGAGACATAAGAGATATAACCTTATTCACTGTAGACGAGCAGAGATCGGAAGAGGGCTTTCAATGTGTGTAGCTTGTTTTCTGAAGCAGAAAGGGCGATGGTGAATTAGGACATTTAGCACCTTTAGACTGTGTATGCAGACAGTCAGAGAGCAGCGCGGCGGCCCCAGCCCGACGGCCAAAGCCCAGCTCTCCTACTATAATACGGGCAGCAGGCCTGGTGGGGACCGGGCCAGGGAGGGATCGTAGGGGTACGCTTCAAACGCCACATATTTATCCGGACTGTACAGCGGCCCAAACGCCCCGGGATGGGCACGAAGGCCTTAGAATATCCGCCCGCAGCGGCCTCATCTTACTGCTTATTCCCCAAACGCCGCGGGTGTCGATCTGTGTAACAAACGCCACACGGTACCGGCCGATATCTACAAGCTAGTTAGTTAGTTAGCTAAACTAGCAGGGCACCGAGCACTGGGACGGCGCCGTGTGCTGACAGCGGGCGATAAGCGCCGCGGCTCGCCCCCCGGCCCCACTCCGACCCCCGGCAGCGCTCCCGGGGATCTGCGCACCGATAAGTCGTCCGGTTTATTCCGCCACTGACACGCCACGGCCTCCGCCATGTTGTCAGTGGGCCGAGCCTTGCTAACGGGCTTCGGCTAATCGGGGCTCGCTAGCCGGCTTAGCCGGGGACGACAGCACACGCCGGGCGAGCCCGACGCCGCCGGCTAGCGGAGCCCCGCAAACAGTACCAGGAAGCAGGGGAGCCCTCGGCCGGCGGACGGTAAGCGGCGGACGGGCTGCCGCACACGCACTGGGGCCGCGGCAGAGTGCCCGCTCCAGGCGGGGCCGGCCGCCCCTACAGCGCCGGCACAGGCCACATTCGCGCCGAGGCCTACCACTCCCCCGCATCCCCGGCCTTTCCTTCGGACCGCTCGCCGAAAACACCTCACCTGGATGACCTCGTTGACCTCCCGGATACACTCCACCATATGCTGCAGGATCTGTTCGGCCGTCAGCACTTCGAAACGGTAGTCCTCCTCGTCCTGACCGGGCCCCAGGCCGCTGCCGCCGTTCTCCCCGCATTCGTCCCGCTCGCCGCCGGCCACGACAGGGTCGACGAGCTCCACGTCCCCGATCTCCAGGGTGTCGTCTTCAGGCTCCTCTTCGTTGCTGTCTTCGCTACACTCCTCTTCCTCGTCGTCGAATTCATAATTGTAACCCTCGTCCGAGTCCATGATTAGTGTTCGGCGTGCGGCTCCGGCGAGAGCGGGACACGGATGTGAGAGAGGCGGACGGAGAGACACAAACACGGGGGAGGAGGATGACAGGAGCGGGCTTCGGACTCGCAGCCGCAGAGGAACAACAACACAGGCGCCGCCGAGCCAACAAAGGGACGCGGCGTCATGAACCGACGGCGACCTTACGTCACGCGGCGCGGCGCGAGGAGGCCGGCGGCGCGCGAGCCGGCGTGACGATTCCGCCCCGAATGTAATGGCACGTTTAAAGTTGACCATTAACATGTAGTGTGAGGAGAGAGCGCGCATTCGAGTTCTGGGACAGAATGGGAGAAGCAGACAAAAAAAATCAGGGTAGTATTAAAAATACGTATGACAATAATAAATTATGCTACATTTTTTTTTTCAAATTTTAAAGTTATGAATCACCAAAAAATCAATTGCCCTTTGAAATAAAAATAGTTTTCTTACTATACAGCAACCCTAACCAAGGCAAGCTGTTAGATGGATAACAATTGCTTAACACTGATATTATTAGAGGCTGTTTCTGACCCTCAATTTGACTCTGGCCCGTTAGCCCTGATTGCCCCTGCTAACTTGAGTTCTAGAGCCAGACAGTCTCATTCTAGCATCATCTTACAGACAGCTTCTTTAACTGCATAAACCCAGTGTAGAAGAAGGAAGTTTGTTTGGGATGCAACATGTGGTCAAAGGTAGGTAAGTATCTAATTAATATAAACTATTCCCACTCTTAAATCCATCCATCCTCCAATCTCTTATCCAATAGATGAGGGCAGAAGCCTATCACCGGCAATATAGGGCAGTGCTTCCCAAGGGGACTGGGAGGGAGCAAATTGTGGCCCAACTGGCGATCCTCGAGGACCTTCTTTGAGAAACACCGGTACAGAACACCTGAATGGTATGCCAGTCCCTAACTACATGTAAGACAGCCACCAGAAACAATCTTTGGAAAGTTGGTCATATGAGCCGGTCATTTTGACAAAAGCCAGCTGGGCATCATCAATGCAGCGACCTGCTACCAGGCGAATGAGCCTGTAAAGACCTCCCCCTTGCCAAGGCTCAGGTCCCCTTTGACTAACGGTGTATGCTGGGATGTCACTGCTCCCTACATAACTGAATCTGCAAATTTTATCATCGGGGGACTGTGAGCCTCGGGTTTAAGTGGCTTGGGTTGCTGATCATTCACTTATTGTCACTTCTTTTGGATTGCCCCAAATGGAGTCTGTGCTGCACATCTGAGATCTATGTTCTGTTTCGAAACACTTGTATGGAAAGGATCAAAGGTTATGGTGGAGGTGATGACTGTCCTCCCCACCGAAGCAACAGGTTTAAAGAGGGATTGGCGTTGGACAGGAATGAAAGGATAACCTCGCTGGAGAAGTGAGAAATTTGATGGGTGCTTCCAGCAGCCCGCTGGGTAATTATGTATTTACGCATTTAGCCTAGGCATAATTAGGCTGTGTTAGCTATATACCTATAGCCTGGCTCATTTAAGATTGCATACACTGCAGATGCCCTTAAATTTTTCATCTCCTATGTACCCCGCATGCCATCCAAAAGCTTTGTGTGGGAACTTCTGAAGATTTTCCTGGGGATATTCCAGTATTAATATGCTCAGAGACCTCAGAGATATAGTATGTGGCTTAAAATATGTCAGATATTTGTTTAGCTAAATCATTATTTAACTGGAATGAACTCCGTAGATTTGTATTTATACTGTCCTTGTATAAAATCTATTGCAGTCAATAAAGGCATTGATTTCCTTTGCGTCTGTTATATCGCTGAAGTGATCTTACCTTTTGGTCACCACAAGATGGCAATATAGCCTTAAACAGCTGTAAGAAGTGTACTCCTCTAACAGTCATAACAAACATCATCATTGGCTTATATACTGGTCATATGATCACGCAGGTGGCAAATCATGGCTTATAGGGTAACGTCACGCGCTATAAATAAATTAATAGGATCAAATATTATTTGTGTACAGACAATATCAGCCGCCTAAGTGTAACAGTTGAACATCAACATGAATATTAGTTTCTTCATTAAACATGGTTATGTATAACTATTTTTATGACTTTCCTGTTAAACTGCCCCGCAATACATACAATACATAATGATATGATATATGCAATACTTTAAATTATCTGTAGCGATTGCAGTGTAATAATATTGTACCTGCTAACACCGTGCAGTTTCCAAACCTCTCCAGAGCATGGTATTTTCCCCTGATAAGCTCCTGAGCTCCAGAATGTCTCTGGGAATGAAAATGATCGGTATCACATTCTCTGCACACGTCTTGCTGATCTCAGTGTAACTGTGGGGGTTTTATTTGGAGAGAAATTTTCAGCCAAATTTGCATGAAATGTAAAATGTTGTTTCTTGAGTTTTGTGATCAGCTGCTGTGGTTAATTTCACAGTCATGGTGTTTTAGTTCATATGAAGAGGGGGTGTGGTTATGAAGTGGCTTACAGCTCTGCTGGACTTCTTTAACTGCTCTGTGGTGCCATTCTTACAAGAACATGCTGGTCATTTGGAAAGAGGGGTACTGTATATGGGGTTGAGCTAAATGGATACCTAAATGGCAATACTAAAACCAATGTCTTGAATAAGTAGTAGTTCATTATACCTCACTAGATATAACCCAGCCTTAGAAGACAAAGGTCTACCTACTGTGGCAACTAGGCTATGTTGAGTTTGTAGGTCTACACATAAGGTATAAACTCTGGATGTGACATGCTACAGTGCGACGGAGATCACGGGGAATATTTATGTGTACAATGGGTGGAAACAGGGTCCATCACAACAATGACAACTAATACAAGAGCAATAATAATCAAAGGTGAGCCTGTATCACCAAGCAGCTTTTCTTACTTGGCTGGACAACTTGTCGGATTTAAGGTAGTCTGGGCAAATTGTAAGTGAACAAGGATATAGTCCATTTAAATTGGGGTACCTTTAATCCAACAAGTTATCCAGCTAGGCAAGAAATCCTGCTTCGTGTAACTGGCCCTTTGTGTAGCAGCCATGGAAACTCAGCTGGCCATCTCGAGTGCAGACAGGTATGTAGACGGTGCGTTACTCTATCCTGGAGGCAGGGGGCAGTACAGCGGCTAGACACCGGTGCCCAGTTACACTGCCTGTTCAGCAGGACTGCCTCAAACAAAGCTGCTGTTAACACCCCCTCCAGGGACCTTTGGACCCCCTGAAAGTTTAATGTGATTTGGGAGCGACCTCCAGCATGAGGTCAGAGATGAGGCGGAGTGACAGCAGGCCAGGCCCCTGCCGCATCCTCGCCCCGGTAACCGGAGGCGGTCTCCGCGGCATCGAGTGCCAGCCAGCTTTGTTCCTCGACTGTTGGTGATGGGCCACCTGTCTTTGCAGGGGGCACAAAGACCGCTCTTAATGCCGCTGGAGGACAGGCCCACTGCGTATCCATCTGATTCACACGAGGCGGAGCAGTGACCTGATCTCAGGCCCCGGAGTCCTTGTCTTAATGATTTATTCATCTCTGCGTCTTGATAAAGAGGTTATTTTCCCGTGTTTCTGCCCCCTGCTCAACGGGCCATGATGGTGACATCCGAGCCCGACTCTGTTATTGTATCATGTTCAGCAGAAGAACCCAGAGGGTCACCTGACCTGCGTGCTGCTGACAAGTCAAATAAAAAAGCAGACTTTCCCTCTTTGTGTATTTATCACTGTTTGTCAGTAAGAGACAACAAAGCGAAAGAGATACACTCAGCTATTAAAAATTCACTTCATTTCTTTCACAAATGCCTAAACATTAAACATAAATAGTGAGAGTGATATCATAATTCAGTAATGGAGATAATATAAAATATCTGGGAATAAGTTTTCACTTGCTTAACCCTTGTGCAAGGATAAGTACTGCAAATGGTGTTTTAGGTGAGGTTTTTGGAGTTCAGAAACAGAAAGAATATGAAATTATCAGTTTTTGGTGCCTAGGTAACCCTTATACGAGTATGAAAGTCCAGGAGTTTCAAGTGAAACAAGTGATGTTTAAAATATGAACAAATTGTGGTGTTTCCCCAAAACCTTGCACAGGGGTTAAACTAAATAAAACAAAGACATTAAAGCCATGTCTATATAATTTCCTGTGACTCAACAAGTAGGGTATTGTGCTAATACCCCAAAGCTCATGGGTTCAAATCCCACATAGAATGTGGTGATTTCTTTGAGGGCATGTTGCTTTAAATAAACATAATTAATTAATGTAAAATTCAGAATGTTCACCATTGCTTGAATATTGGATTAGGTGTTTCCTTTGTACAATTGTGTTGTTATATAATATTAAAAGCGGTTTTCTCGTCAAATTATTGTGCTCTCAGATCCTTACATCCGTACCTTTAATCTGCTGTCTGAGCTATGCATGTCCACTCTGTGAGTCCCACTCACAAGGTAAAACTCAGAGCGGAAGCAGGCTCTCGCTGCAGACTGAGGGGTGTGAATCCTGCAGATTACCTGTGGCCTACCCTCTGTGCTTCCCGGCCATCCTCTGCCCCAGACCGGAAAGTGAATCCCTGTGGCCTCCCGTGCTGCTCTAATGAGAGACGCATTATCAGCCGTGAGGACGGAATTACGAGGACAATGGGCGACTGGACTGGCGGATTTCACCATGTTACAGCCA
>JAODKN010000008.1:20996918-21012060 GCA_026774425.1 Petrocephalus zakoni | reverse complement strand
TTATTAACGTCATCCCCCCCAGTGACCCCGCCCCCCCGTTAGGACACTGCCATGAAGATACCCCCCATCTTTGATCTGCGGAGTGACACTTCAGCTGTCGAGCAGTCCTGCCCCCTCATAGGCTCTCGTTGGTGTCACAAGAATGGAGAGTTTCAATCACAACACTATCCTCAGCCCCCCCCCACCCCAACATCACCGCCGCGCGTGTATCCCAGGGAGCTTTCGGACCCATGGAGACAGTCGCCGCGGGTGACGTCACTTCCTGCGGAGGGCCGCCCTCCGGCGTCGCTGTGCTCTGTCTGGCCTTCGCAGCACGGAGGACTAATAACACAGACAGATAGCATCCCCGTCCAGGGGCCCGCCGTAAATCAGCAGGACGGACAGCGGTGTCACTCGGCACTTGATTGCTTCTGCCTTAATAAGCATAAATAATGTCCGCGGCCCTCGGAACATCCCGCAGCGGGATGCCGTTATGGCGCTGCTCATAAAGGGACGCCACGGGGAAACCGTCACGCCCGGCACAGCTCGAGCTGCCGTGCTGGTAGAAGCGCCACCCAACAAAATGCCCTTTGATGAAATATTGATTTCTCCATTTTTTGAAAATCTAATCAAGCCTCCCAGTCCAGACTGCCGAGCTCAGCTAGTTCCCATGTGAGCCGAAGCTCTGCGTCATTATTCACAGGCCACTTTATTTTAAGGGCTTTTGTAAAGCAGGAACCAGACGCAGAGGCCATGCTGCCACATTTAAAGTATGACATTATATATTGTCTGTTTTATATGAATAAATTGCAAAAATGCTGCTGCAGATTTACTGACCTTTTAGAAAAGAACACTTCATCCATACATCCATCCCTGCATCATTCTTCTAAGACTGTTTACCCAACAGAGGGTCTCTCTCTCACACACACACACACACACACACACACACACACACACCGCAGTTCCTCCTTATGGCCCCAATCATTGTCCTTCTTTCAAGCACATTAAACCGTTTCCCGAACAGAGGAAATGTGGACGACAGGAATTCAGGCAACTCAATTTAACATCATTACAGCTGCCAGCACAGATAAGCTGCTCTGTCTCCAGCACAGTGCCGCACTGATTGTTCGCTGGACACAATCTGCTCTAATTGCCTACGACAGCGCATTGAAAAAAAAAAACCTCGAGTTTGATAATAAAAAGCACCGCGGCCGGACATCTCCATGTGACCTTAGAGCGTTCTGGGTGTCATACCGTCATTGTGCGGTCGCAGGAATGAATGCACCATCGCAATATGGTGTTACGTCCATCAGTTTTCATGCCCATTTACTTTCTTGATCCCTGTGAGGGAAATTCCCTTTTCTTGTACCTCATCTAGGTAACAGCCACCGACAGCGGCACCCATGGAGCTGGGGGGGTTACGGTCCTTGCTCAAGGGCTCATGAACATGTGTCTACTCTGCCAAGCCCAGGCTCGAACCCGCAACCTTCCGATCACAGGCACAGAGGCTCGGCCCACTGACCCACATCCTGCCCCTTTGCCACCGGCGGGCTGCAGTCAGCATGAGGCAACGAGGCAGGGGATGCCCTGTATGGGATCCCGGTTTATCAGGACATACACACACACACATAGACCCTAATGGTTACCTGGGGGAGAGGCGTGTGAAAAAGGGGAAACAGCCGATCCCACACACCAGGAATCAGCTGCCAGGAAGCTGATGGGGAAGGAAACACATGGCAGCACCCTGCCTCCAAGGGGGATTACCCCATGTTGTTAGGGGTGTCTTTGCTGTGCACAGAGGGACAAGTTATTAGATGTATATTCAAAAAAAGGAAAGAAAAATAGTGTCTAATCTACACGATGAAAACACGCGTGTCACTACGGGAGGTTTTCCGAGTACAGCCAGAAGTCCTTAGGTTCAGACGACATATTTTATTTTCATTAAAGGTTTCAAAAGGAGGGGTGACGTAAGACAGGCGGGCTCTTTGTGCGGTGCGACATTAAACCGCGGTCCCGCCAGCGAAACCTCGCCCTGCTCGGAGTCTGTGTGCCGGCCGGGCCGCTCTTTCCCACGAGCCGCAGCGAGCAGCGCCAGAATCCCGCTAATATCACGAAACGGCATTTCTCGCTGATCCTGAGCTCGACGCCCCCCGCCCACGCGCGCCTGGCCGCTTCAGAAGTGACTGTCACTCCCTATTCACCCCCCCTCCTCCCAGCATGGAAGCACACAGGGTACCTGTAATTGGAGGAGTACTACAGTATTCACTGCAGGCAACTGGAGCCTTGCGGGTGCCTGACAGCCCTGCGGGAGGGACTAATGCACGGAGCAGCTAAGAAAGCACAGCTGCCAGGGGCCCGGGTCCCCTGCAGGTGACAGGTGACAGTGGGGCTCTGTGCGGGTCCCCTTCCCCTGACACACAAGGCAGCGCCACAGAGGACGCAGAACTGGAGTGACAGGCAAACGCTTCCTACAGACGTGCAGGCACAGCCTGACTTTGGTGCACAGTCTCCTGACTGATCGTGACAAGTGTCCGGGCAGCATGTAGGCCCGCTGCGGGCGGAGGATGTCTGGAAAATGTTTGCTGGCTTCTCTAACGTCCATATTAAAAATTAAGGTGAAGGCAAAATGTGCTATATCTGAATGATCTAACTCATCATTCTTACTATAAAAGAAAAGAATTCAAATTTGCATGTTGTTCTTTCTCATTTCGTCCATTGATAAACTGCCTTCCTCATACCTCCTAATTTGCTTAGAAGAAATTTCCAGTTACATAATTAAAGCACAGCGGTAATCCGAGTATATGCCTGGCACGTCACCAAAAATTCTTTCCGGGGGTGTGGGGGGCACAATCCTACCGACAGATTCGCCAAGGGAGGGGCTAGGGCCAATTCTTTATTTTACTACCTGCCTACGTATTCCCGGAGGGGGAGGGGGGTTCAAACCCTTAATTTAACTACGTGGCCACGTGCGTAGTGTTACGTACTTATTTATAGGCGTATTTGCGTTTGGTCACGTGGCTTATTTATAAGTTTGCGCCTCCGTAAGAAAAGTAGCTCTGCAACTTTGAAGATAGTGGCTTTATGCCCTTTTCATGCACTTGTTTTTAAAGGATATCAGTTTTACATTTCGATAGGTGTAATAAGGGCGGCCAAATAATAATAATAATAATAATAATAATAGTAATAAACTTTCCATGTCCGCTTGACAGACGTCATCGGGGCAGTGGGGAGGACTGCGCGGTACCGGCGGCTCTTCTTCGTCCCCCCGGTGCGGGCTGGCGGGGTTCCGACAGCTTCACCTGCCGCAGGTGCCCCAGTCTCACACCCATCAAACCACATTCTCTTTGAAAGGTGCAGCCGGAGTGTTTCGTATCATAACAATAACAGATATATAGCCATAGGCATTTACTTTTTTGGGGGAGGCACAGATGAAAAGCTGACCCGGGGAGGGGCTGAGCTTTGTGCCGCGGCGGCGGGGTGAGGCAGCCGGCTGAATGGCCCTTTGTCCGGTACCGGGAGGAGGATCCAGCGGCGCACTTCACAGGCTCCGGCTTTTATCTCGCTTTATATCCAGAGTGCAGCTTGTATGGGAGCTCATGTCACTTTACCCGGGAAGTCCTCCTTTGCAGGCGCTTTGAAAGTGACACTGGCCCGCCGGAGAGTGTTATGGCAGCTTCCAGTAAGGGGAATCAGACAAAGTAGGTATTTTCTAGGCGGTGTAGTGACTTTAGATCCTAACCTGTGATCCTCCGCCGCGTTTTTGCACATGCCCTAAAATCAGCTGACACGCACCGGCGGCCGTGGCTTGTGTTTTTCCTGCGGCTTAAGCGCCCGGCTTTGTCATCGCCGTCTTGTGATCTGATTTAGTGTTACGGGGATTTAAGCCGTGGCTGTTCTGCACGGTGTTTTTTTTTTCCCGTGACATCGCTTTGTAAATGCGGCTGGTGATTAAGTGCCGTGTTTTTTTAAGCGGCCGCAGTAACTGTTCCCCAGAGGGCTGGAAATGATGATGGTAGATATGGGGTCATTATACGGCCCATAAATCCTCCCAATTTCACGGCCCCGGTGTCACTTTCATCAATCCCGTCCTGTTTGTGGAGGAAAGAGGCTGATCATTTTATTTAAAAAGCCGCTGTTTGGGGAAGATGCACCTCATCGTTACTGACAAACTGAATGGAGTGCCATACAAATAAACACTGGCAGTGCTATATATACTGATGTGTACTATATAAATCCATTAACGTGTTGTATGTGCATTCCGTTTTCTGAAAACATCTAGGAATTACATTTTTACAAATGAATAGGCCTGTAGATATTTAGTGACCGTTTTGTAGCAGGAATACAGATCTGATGCCCCCCTCAGCACAGTTTGTGTGTGAAGCCCAGGCTGTAATGACAGCATGTACAGCGACAGCATGTACAGTGACAACACTCTTTCCCAGGCAGTTTTACATGCCTTTGAAATTATTTCTCTCTGAATTTATTATAAATTGTTTCATAAATATTGTGACTGTTTTATTAATGTTGTCTGTTGCAGGCCTAGTCTTTGTACTTTCGTTTGGATATTAATGATAATGTTTAATTATCCTTGTAATTGAATTTGGTTCTGCTTCAAAAAAAGTTATTTGTGAAAGTCGGCTTTTGGCAGAAATTTTGTCATTTGGGTTTGTGGTTTTATGTATTTAGAAAGTGCAAGTAAGCAAATACTGCTTCTAGTTTATATCATTGTGCTGGGAAAAGCAGTGTGCAGTGTTTACCAAATTATTTTCGGTTTTGGATTTGTGTTTTTCAGAAATAAGCTATTAGCTTAGAGGCAGCAGTTATCACAAATGCGTAATCAGCACTGCCATGCGCTAAAGTCCACTCTCCGTCTTTTCATAACGGTAGTAGCTGCTAAATTTTGAATTTTAAATTCTTTAAACACCACTTTTGCAACTGTTACCTCGGATAATAGCGCTCGATAAATAAATAAATGTTGTTTCAGTGAAGCAGAACTTCCCAGTTTCTAAACTGCGACAATAGAGCTATGATCTAGATATGCAGAAGGACAGTGTGAGGTACCTTCTCACCACAGCATAACCATCTGTGAGCATCACTCATCCTAAAGCGCGGCTCTCTCTGTGCACGTCTCTCTGTGTCTATAAGGTCTATAAGCTCCTTTCAGTTGTTGCCTGCATTGAGTCCAGTGGCCACGGAAGCTGACCAGCTTACTCCAAGTGGCAGAGAAGATCTCCCGGCCCACCTGGAATGTTGCCGGGCCCCCTTCCTCCTCCTCCCTCCCTCCCTCCCTCCCTCTCTCACTCTCTCTCTCTGTCTCTCCCCCAGTTTCCTAGCTTTCTGGTAATCCTCCGCTTGAAAAGGCTCTGACCCGGGGGGGGGGGGCACTCTGAACCTGTCACACCACACCAGTGTGGCCAAGCAAAGCAGCCACCTGCAGGAGGGCAGACGAGGTGTGAGAACTTCAGAGGAAAGTTCTCTCAGCTTCTCCAGAGGGTCAGAACTAGGTCATAGCTCTCTGAAGTAGCCCACTGAACGTAAGAACCAACTGAAAACTTCTCAAGGAGCTGTGCATCAGACCAGAGGAACACAATGAGCTCCAACGTATCCGCAGCACAGGACTATTATGATTACGCAGACTGGTATGACAATGTCGAGCCTCCTAAACCAGCAGAAGAGTAAGTGTCTCGTTTCGTCTTTGTTTGAGAAACCATTATCGAATGTCTGTCCTTCGATGTATCATTTTTTCATGGAGAAGGTGTTCTTTGTAAATTGTGTCTTTGAGGTACAAAAAAACAACTTGTTTCAGTATTATAGGGGCAGCAATATTTTGTTGCCACCCTGTAAGTTAATGTAGAACAAGGTTAAATGTTTGTCTGACAAACATCTGTTAGTGTGTGCAATGGGCCTGCAAGTGAGGAGATGAGAGACCAGCCAGAGCCCTTGTCCGGGAGTTTCAGGTCACGGCTCTGCTTGAGTGGTGTTTCAGGTAACACTGCTTCAAGATGTATTCAGATACATAGAGGTATAGTTGTGATTCATACTTGTACTGTTCAAATTCAATGTCTTTCTACACTGAAAAAAAATACATTTTGAGTCATATTGACTATAGCCTCACAGTCACAACGAAGCAATACATTTATAATAAACAATGGAATGAGTAAGAGAGTGGGTAAGAAGTATGTGATTGGGCCCCTAAAAACAGCAGGCAGGAGGTTTTGCCAATAGCAGATATGATTTCCCGCGGCAGGAACGACGCCAGGGGAATATGATGTCGTTTTCTGACTTGGCTGTGCAGCAGATGATGGGAGACTGTGTTCGGAATGTCCTGGGACACCCCACGCTTCGGGGTATCTCTTTGTCTCCATCTCACAGAGCGCGTCTCGCTTTTATAAACATGCTGGCGTCACTCGTTTCTCCCATTTCATTAATTTGGGGCACAGTATGTCTGCCCTGTCAAGACACGCTTTGTCCACCGGAGAGCTTCAGTTCCCGGGTAGCCACGTCAGCCCGCCTCCATCTCCCAGCCTGCTTTGCATAAATGAGCCCTGGCTCTGTAATAATCTGCCGTGCGAACGGAATTTGTCTCGGGGACTCGGGGATGTACAGAGATGCAGCGATAAGTGAGCTCAGCGGTGACCATGACGATTGCTGTCTCTCCCATGACTCTTTCAGCGTGATCGCCCCATGTGACCCCACAGCTGATGACAGGCTGTTCCACACGTCCATGGTGGCCGTATCGGTGAGTCTTTCACCAAAAAATGAATGTGCCCACCTTGGTACCCACAATGGCTGTATCCCAGGGCTTTGGGGAGATCGGGCATTCTTTAGTTCACTGTTTTGGTATTTATTCATTCACAGGGGGATAGCATTGTGAGTTTAAGAAACCGTAGTGTGAATTTGTTGCATTTGTTGTTTTTAGTATTTTTATTAGAGATTTTATTAATTGCAGATAAACCATTGATATTAAATCAAATTATATAACTTAATGTTTAGACTTTTGATTTCTGTATTTAGGATGTATATGTATTAAAATGGCTTACTGGACACATTTCTTTAAGTTCTTGACCCTTACGTTTTTTTTTTAGCTTCAGTGATTTTTATTTAAGACAAGCTACCTGATTGGTCCTGACAAACCAATGTCATCATCTTTGGCCTGTTTACTCTGAGCTCTCATTGGTCACTCTAGCTGTGCAGCCTGCAGGGTGCCCGCTGCCTGCTCTCTGCCGGTGCCTCCCTCGCTGAGGGCTCTGAGGGGGATTACTGGCAGCGGAGTGGGGTACCATGACCTCTCAGGGGTGGTCTACATCAATAAAGTAGATGTCGTTTTTTTTTCTTTGCTAGCTTATAGTCATGCTAATCTTAGCTGCAGTGACCAGATGGAAAAAGCGCCGTCGAGGCTTCGGGAAAGACGTGGCAGGGTTATTCAGGTGAGCGTACTACCGCCATCCCCGTATCTGGCCCTCACGTACTGTAGGGTGTGGCCATCGCCGGCCTCGGCGACCTGCCCTTTTCAGTCGCAGGAGAAACTGGGTTTCGTGCTATGATAACTCCCCTCCCAGTGAATGTTTGACTTTGCACGACGGCGTCAAAATCATGCCGCAGCCAGTGCACCATATAATACCGGCAGTATTTTCTTCAGAGTTATCGTCCATCAGTGAAGGAAATGTAGCGACCAGCTGCTAAAGCCTGCATCACAGAGCCTGTCGTGTCCCCCCCCCCCCAGCCCAGTTAACTTCCTGGAGCAGACACGGCACCGAGGCCTGGCCATGGCCGTCTTTGGCGTGATCTTCTGCAAGCTGTGCGTGCTGGTGCTGGCCCACAGCCCCCTACCCTTCACCAAAAACCAGGCAAACAAAGGTGAGACTGACACTTGGCTCTGGCTCAAAGCCCTGCTGGAAGTGCGGGGCTGCGTAATCGCGGCGTTCTTTTCCCGGAAGTGTCCGATTGCCGTGACCGCGTGTGAGTCACTCGCTGGGGAAGTTTTTCATGCTGAGGTAATGGGCCGGAGTGAAAGCTGGGTCAGTGCGATGCCAGGCGCTGCTTTGTTCAATGTTTTGTCCGACATTGTTGGAAAGAAGCTTCACGGCTTCTCTCTAAAGTTTTACCCGCTGATATTTATCCCATCTTTCCTCCAAGGCAAGACCTCAGAAATGCAGGTGTCCCGATCCGAATCGTTCTGTCGCGCTTTACCTTGCATTTGATAAACGGGTCTCGGTCCTGCTTCATCTTACGGCCGGAGTTTTGCTTCTGATGTCTTTGACATTCAGGTTTTCCTCAGTGTTTTGAACATCCACCCCTCCTTCTGGCCATGGAGGGGTGTGCCGCATCTTAGCATATGCTGTTAGTGAGTGTCTGTGCCATTTCTTGCAGAGTACTGGAAGGTTCTGGCTCTCCTCTACTTCCCCGCCCTGTACTACCCCCTGCTTGCCTGCGGGGGGCTGCGCAATCAGGTGGGCTATGCGCTGGGCAGCCTTCTCTCCTGGACACACCTCGGAGTCCTCGTCTGGCAGAAGGTCGACTGTCCGCGGACCCCTGAGGTAATGAGGGAGGTGTGGTTCAAAGCCCAAGCAGCGCCGTGTTTATTGGGGAGCGCAGTGACCCCCTCATACTGACGTAAAGATCCATCCAGGGAGCGAATCTGTGCTTTCGAAGGGGTTTGTGCTTCAAAATGTCGCCTCGCAGCAAACTACAGTACATAAGGTATTTTTTGAGTGAGTGAATTTATATAGTGGTTAGCAAGACACCCAAAGTGCTTTACAGAACCAATGGGGAGCCACCCTCCTGGATGATACGACGGCAGCCAGTCTGTGCCAGTACGCTCACCGCACAGTGGCTAAGGTGGTGAAGGGGCACGAGGGAATTCACCATTTAGATATAGGGGATGATTGGGAGGCCAGATTTGAAAGGGCCACAGTGGGCCGTTTTAGCCAGACATCGGGGTACCACGCCTACTCTTTTACCAAACTTGTGACTAGTTCTGGTTCTGATTGGGTCTGAGGAGTGGGGGTTCTCTCCCACTGTCTGGAAGCCCCCCAAATAAAAGGTGTTGCTTCAGCACAGACCTTCTCTGCTGGAGACCTGTCCCAAAGTGCTGACTCTTAATCTGTTAATCGCCTCTGTGTCCATAAACCAGCACCATAAATTGTCCCAGCTTCACACTGTCTGCTTGTTATCTCTTTAAAGGTAGGGTCTGTTTCTCCTCTGGTCTGGGGCAGAAGGTCGGAAATTAATGGGACAGGCATAGGCCGGAGGGGGTGCATAGTTTTCATAGGTTACTTCAGCTCTCTTCCGAGGTAACAGGGAATTGGCTCCTAATGGTTGTTACGTCTAATTACAGTGAGACATTGAAGATATGATCCTGACTGGATCTGTGCTTCTGTACAGCCATGAAAGGAGGTATCCCCTGGGAGATCTCCCAGCTGGGCTGCCTTCTCTGCTTCTCTGCTTGTAGATCTACGCGTATTACTCGCTGCTGGCAAGCCTGCCCCAGATGGCCTGCCTGGCCTTCCTCAGTCTGCTCTACCCACGACTCCTGCTCACGTCCTTGAGGAGTGGTAGGGAGGTCAGCGTCTCCGAGGTGAGTGGCCCTGTTGGAGGTCAGGTCCCGGAGGAAGGGGGGTTAAGGGGGTGCCACCCATACAGATACTGAGGGAGTTTAAATGAAGATCAAATTAAGGACTAATTAAAGGCAAGTCAATTTTACGTTTAGAGCTCATTTAAAAGCAACACTTGTTGTACCAAAGTGCTGTACAATGCGTAGACAAATACTCCTAATTAAAATAAGAGGCAAGATATAAATGAGCAGTATAAAAGCCACAGGAGTAATTTGCGGCGATGAAATTTATTAACTAGTAAAATAATTTAGCTAAAGTATAACAAATGCTGATCACAGTATTAAATCTTGTAAAAAGCTGTTGTGATTGTATGTCATATTTTAATATAACTGGTATGCATTTTACTGTCAAATCCATTAATCAATGGCAACTGCACTGTTCTGTCCTCTGCTTGAAATTAAGTATACAATTATAGAAAAATTAGAAGCATTACAAGCGGAAACAGGGATTTGAGAATTCAGCATTTACTTATAGCAGCGCAGTCATTGTCAAACAAGTCCCACTTCCAGTGAGGCCAATCAGAGCTACGATTCCAATACAATCCCACGACATGCCATAGCCTAATCATCGTAAGCTGCTTTCACTTAATTGGCTTGCATAATGTTTTTGAACGGATTTGTGGGGATGTTGTCATTTCCCACGGAGAGGACACAAAGCACGGTGTGTTTGACGGTAATCTTCAGTAAAGCCTCGGCCCTGCAGTGGTCAGAGATCACACGTGTGCGAGTAAGGACTGCATCTGAAAAATCAGGAATGTTGACACAGAAGTCAAGGAAAAGACAGGAGCAGTTGGCAGAATGCACAAGTGCAAGTGCGAGCCCTTTCTGTCTTGACGATGGACATGTTACTCTCTGGCCAATGAATGAAATGGGGAATTATGAAATTGCATTAAAGGGTGAATAATGCACTTGCATACGTATGTCAATGATGGGTTGATGTGTGATGCATGTTACACTGTCCCTTCCGTGTTCATTATCCATAGGACCTCGACAGCATCTACTACAAAGATTACGTTAAAGAAATCTTCCAGAAGAGGCCGACACAAGACGACAGGTCAGCAACTCGGCCTTAAAACATACGAAAATGAGCATCAATATTTAACTACTCTTGGTCATATTGCTGCAAAGTGCACAGTAGCAGTTCTGACTGATATATTAAACCCTGATATTTTCTCTGGCCCTAAGGGGGTTAGTGAGTTTCCTATATTGCTTTCCAAAATTGAAAACGGAGTTGAGCTGAGTGCTGTGTACTTCACAACTAAGACGTGATTATACTCAATGCTTTGTTCGAGTCCGAAATCGCCTGTCGAGACGGTTCTCGTTAGTCTATCGAAAATTTCTCATTATTGAGTAATGACAGACTTCTCTGCCACATTGGTCTGCTGGAAAAGAGTAACAAGGTTGTGAATTGAAGCCTCTGGCTTTGCCAAAAGACCGTGCCTGTATAACTGCAGCTAGCCAACAGGTGCTCAGGAGCATCTGGGCCGAATTCTGATCTAACGCTCTCTGATCTATATAACAGGCAGAGATGGTAAGTTCAGGTCCAGAAAGTACAAATCCAGACCAGGATTTTGTTTCAAGCAACCTGTTGAGTATAAAGGGTCACAGTCACAGAGTACTCAACTGTTTGGTTGAAACAAAATTTTGGACTGGATTTGTACTTTCTGGACCTGAACTTTCCACCTAACAGGTGCCACGTGTCAGGCATCCAAGCGTGCAGAATGGGAGCCTGGAGAAATTTTACAGTGTTTCTGCGCACAAAGGCTGCAGGTGGCAGAGAGATGCATCAATGGTTTTTATTTGTCAACGAATAACGAGTGGAGTGAAAATGTCAAGTTGCAGTATTCTACATGTTAAGCGTCTGATATTTATTTAACCAGTTTGTCTCCTTAGTTCTTCCAGCTCAACCAAGACTAAGCTGCCTGAGAGGATATTTGATGCCTTAAAGTCCTATATCTCCAGCCCGAAGGAAGGTGGGTCCTCACACACGCCTCTGCAGGCTCTCCTGTAAACTTCATTCATCATTTAGCAGCTGACTGTGGATCCCTCTCTTCCTCAGTTTTCCAGCTCCCTTTGAAGCTGACCATCTCAGCGACAGTCTCCCTCATCGCAGTTTATCAGGTGCATTGCGATGAACTGTCCTATCTTGCCTCCGCCTCAGTCAAATACTGTAACTACACTGCAATTGTTCTGCACTGCATTTAAAAAATTTGACAGTAAAATCATGATTGATAAATATAAGCACAGCACTAAAGCAGCTATTTCCTCATGATACATAGATTCTTATTTTGCATATTAAAGTTCATATAATGGCAATGTTGCCCATGTCCCTTAATTGTCATAAATCAGAGTTGCATTACCTCACCCTTAGGTGGCGCTATTACTCGTGACTGTAGTGGTACCCACCCTTCAGAAGGTTCGTGCTGGAGTCAATGAGGACATTGCTTATCTTCTGGCCGGCTTCAATGTCGTCCTGTCCCCGGATCGGGCGGAGGTGGTCCAAATCGTGGTTCTCTACATGTGGGCTGTGGAAGGTATGCAGCGACTGGCACTCGGGTTTGACCTTTGAGCTGGAGAAGCAGGATCTAGCTCTGTAAAACTGTCCAAAAAACAGAAACGTGCTGAAACAGTCCAAAGTGTGTCTGCAGTTGTGGCTGACGGCAGGTCTCCTCTTTCCTCACTCTGTAGCTTACCCAAGTGGGAATTCCGGTATGTTCTTTAAGTGTAACGGCTGAACTTTGTTGTCATATCTCATTAGCTGAGACAGGTATGCAGAGGTATCTGGGGGTTCAGGGGGGGGTAATGAAAGTACTGTGTGCCGCCTGACTGTCACACTGATCTAAGAGCTGGCTACAGCAGCCCTAAAGCTAGTTTAAGCGACTGTGATGTCAGAAAAATGCGGGTTCCCCCGGGCGCCTCGCTGAGCGCAGTTATGTAAGACAGGTGGCTGTGCCCCCTGTGCCGATCTCTGTGTCTGCAGTGTGTTACCTCTCAGCGATGACCCTGTCCTGCCTCACCACCCTGTTGATGCTCGCCAGATCCATGGTCCTGCACAGGTAAGCACATCCAAGCCCATCTGGCCCACACAGGGCCCATGCGGGGGGCGGAGCCTCACGAAAGGGCTCAGGTAGAGATAATCAGGCTGCCCCCTGCAGTCTTGGGGTAGTATGTCCTATTAAGCACTTAAGCACAACATCATAACACAGTAAAAATGCATGATATTGAGTGTTTTGTCACATTATTAGTCTGTACACAGTGCATTACATGATCATCATAGTAAAATATAATGTTATTGGCTGGCGTCTGTCAAATTGCATTCTATATACATTTTATATTTATATATCTCATGTATTTATCCAAAGCAACTTATAGGTGAGGGAAGGGTTACCATTTATAAACGGTATATGCACTTATACTCCAGAAGCCAGTCGCCAGTTTGAAAATCGCCTGCCTCTAAACCAAAAGGCCAGTCTTTATGTACAAACGTCTGAGCCAAATGTGTAATAAACGAGGTTTAAGTGGGTATTATACGTTTTTAAACTTGCAGCAATGGAGAGAAAGTATATGCAACTGCTTCTCGTGTTACGACGGGCCGTGTTACGGTAATTAGACTTTATAATGAGTGTTCCCATTTCTTCAATAAATTACATGAAAAATTCTGCACTTTATTATAAAATAGGCTTTATGTTAATGACTTTGGCCACCTCTAAGCTAATTTAAGTGCCCTAAGCATGTTTAAGGTAAGTTAGGCTAAGCTATAATGTTTGTTAGCTTAGGTGTACTGTATTAAAGTGCATTTTCACCTTAAGATAGGTATATCGGAATGTGACCCCTTTGTAACCCAGGGAGCAGCTATATACTCACTCTGCTATTATTTCATTAATTAATTTACCTTCATGTACCTCCTAGTATTAAGCTGTGTTATGAATGAAACCTTACTTATTTAGATAAAACCGGACCTGTGTGCCATTCAGCTTAAGCGCATTAAACAGAAATGCGACGCATTACTGACATCGGTCTGTCTGTCTGCGACTTTTGTTTCCTGCGCGTTTTCCCACTTCCTCCAGGCAGACCACTCGTGTAAAATTCAGGAAGCCTAACAGCGGCCGTGTGTTTTATTTATGGCTGAGTTGCAGGGATGCCGCCGCACTGTCCCGCAGCCAGGCTGCTTCCCGCGCTCACACACGTGCAAAACGCACTCACACACATGCTGACATGCACGCACACGCGCATGCACTCGGAGACAAGCACACACAGAGCTGGTGGTGGGATTTCCATCTGCTCTCAGGCAGACTGAGGCTATGCTAGCTTATAGTTAATATTAGCAAAATTAAATCCCTATGATGGTCTAATTGCAGAAATGACTCTAACTTGGGGCATAAACAGTAATTACCTTAGAAAATGGAAGCAGGGTAATTACACACAGCGAGGGCACATACCACACAAGGCAGCAGTCCTGCAGGCCTTGCTATGGTGTCTCAGGTGCAGTCACAGTCCTGCAGGCCCTTACTATGGTGTCTAAGGTGCAGTGACCGTCCTGCAGGCCGTTACTATGGTGTCTCAGGTGCAGTGACAGTCCAGCAGGTCCTTGCTGATGTCTGCCTTTTGCTCAGATCCAACCTGAGGAAGCTCTACAGGGGTGAAGTCCACAACGTTCTCAACCGCAGGAGAATAGCCTGCCCGTCGCGACCAGCCCTGGTCTGCTGGATGGGCTTCACCGCGTACCAAGCTGCCTTCGTCTGCCTCGGTAACTCAAGGCTTCGGCACATTTTAATTCCCCAGAGAAACTTGCCTAGAAGAATTTCTGGTCTTCACACTTTACCAAAGATCATGGGTGGATTTTGCGTGTGGTGCTTTGGTGAGCGCCGTGTTGGACTTGATCATCCTAATACACTAATCGAGCCTCCCCCTCCGTCCCAGTTGATCCCAGTATCCAGTATCCTGCTGTCACAGGGCAGCCCAGGATTTTTGGCAGGAAGCTGCAGCCTAACTGTGTGCCTGAAATAGCCGTCACACCCGGCCTTTTCTCCTCAGGGATGGTCATCCAGGTTCTGGTTTTCTTCCTCTGCTTCCTCTTCGCCACGTTCCTGCTCCTCATCCCCGTTGTGTACGGACGGAACCTCGTGCTTTTCCGTATCCTCCAGAACGTGTGGTGAGGACAAATCATCGCCCGGACACCCATCTCGGGCCCCTAAGGAAGACCCTTTCTCCGGGGCCGTGGCTCTCCCTTCAGGGACCTCTCCCCCCTTTGAAATGTTGCTTTCATGTATTTTCACACTTCCAAAGGCAATCTTGACGTGGGTCGTGTGAGTTTACAATAGTGCCTGCCACAGCGACACAGTCCTAGTTGGATTGCAACTGGGTGTCTCTGGGTAAGGGGAGGCCTTACTTCTCCATACATGCACTTCTCCTGTGTTATTTGTGTGGTAGTAGCTAATTTCTACATTCTACATTCTACAACCCTCGTTAAACGACATGCTAACTGCTTATGGATGATGCATCATGTAGGTTTTCTCCTTTGTCCTGTCGGTAGTAGAGATCAGCCTAACC
>JAODKN010000008.1:20985967-20996818 GCA_026774425.1 Petrocephalus zakoni | reverse complement strand
ACATGCTAACTGCTTATGGATGATGCATCATGTAGGTTTTCTCCTTTGTCCTGTCGGTAGTAGAGATCAGCCTAACCATAACCCGCATAATGGTCAGCCTCTGAGTGTTACCCATCACCACAGGCCCTTCTGGACAATGCTGATCCTGGTCATCGTTCTTCAGCATGCAGCCTCCAAGTTTGTTTTCATTAAGAACGATGCCGGATCGAGAGAGCTCATCAATAGGTAGAGTCCCCGCGGTTCCCCCAGCAGTGTTGTTCTGGAGTGAACTGCTTACCTGTTCTCCAATAACCAATGGAAACCATGTGTGAATGCCCACTGCTTTCCACAGGAGCGCCCTTTTCCTGATGGCCTTCCTGCTCTTCCCAGTCAACGTTCTGGTGGGGGTTGTGCTGGGGGTGTGGAGAATCGTCATCACCGGCATGTTCAACATCGTGCACCTGTGTCGGGTGGATATCAGCCTGCTGAACCGTGGAGTGGAGGCCTTTGACCCAGGTGGGTGGGGCCTTGCCTAGCCTGGCTTTTAAAGCGCTTAGCAACAGTCATCATGGCGACAGTCTTCCTGTCTCTATCGGCATTCAGTCACTGCCTTCTACATGACAAGGGGGTGCTGAGCACAGCACTGTAAGCCGTGCCGATGTAGCACCATGCATATCAGCCGGATGTGAATCTCATTACAGCACAGACACAGATTTAGTTGTCTTGTCTGCACCAGATCATGCAAATTTCCAGCCATGAAATTACGGTATTAAAATAGCAGGCAATTTGTGCTAATGGACGTCTTTTAAAAGTGACGCGCAATTTTCTGTCAGTAAGTAGATGGATGTGGACTGGGAGTGTGCATGGGGTGACTCGCTGGCAAAGCGCTCCCGCTATTGCATGGGATGAATGCGGGGGCAGATAACCGAGCGAAGGGCCCGGGTGACTGGGTCGGGTCGGGCCGAGCCGTTCATTCACGCAGAAGCGTCACCTGTCTGCTGGTAGCTTCAGTCTCCCAGTCGGTCTATCATCTCCCCCCCACCCCCCAGGATACCGTTGCTATTCCTATTACCTGACGATGGAGGTGAGCCAATCGCACCCAGTGATGAAGGCGTTCTGTGGCCTGCTCCTGCGATCCGTGCTGCTGGGGGGCGTCCCCGGCCTCCAGCTGCGAGATGCAGAGGAAGGTGGGTCCCTGGAGGCTTTCCATTTCAGCACGTCCCGTTTAGCCTGGGGGGGGTCCCCTGTTTTCTGCAGGCCAGACACAGACTCCCTACTCTGCAGCCGCATGGGAGCGGTGCTGTCTGACTGGCCCTTTCTAATGTCACCTCTGTGTGCTGCACAGTGATGCTGTAATATGCTCGTGCTACACCAAAGCATCAGTTAGGTGGACAGTTTATGTGCCATAGGTGTGCAATCTGTTAATCTGTTAAATAAATGGACCTAGCACTGGGTCATTCACCAAGAAATATCCCACATGATGAAATCCCAGGCGTGGAGGTTGGGTGTGGTGCTGCTTGGTGGTGACTGCCTGGAACCACTACATTCTGCCACGTTATTGAAATGTATTATTATTTGCAACCTCCAAAATTGGGGTTGGGGCTAGAATATGATACCATCTTTGACATACTGAGAATAGCTTAAATATAAGTTATATAATATGAATGTTGCTTGTATTCCTTAAATCAAATTATTTATGAAAAGTCTGGAGACTTGTTCATATTTATTGGCAGGAAACGATCCTGTGTGTTTAATGTCTATGTTAAGCTCTAGGCTAATTATTTGAATAACATTTAAATTGCGCTGCTCGCGTCAGTGCGGAAGTATTTTTTCCAGTGAGGTTCTCAGCGGTGTGTCTGCTGCCGTCTTTGCATCTGTGAGCCCTGAATCCTTCTGCTGTCCTCTGCCTGGCGTCCCCCTGGCTCCCAGGAGTACGGCTGGTCCAAAAGGAGAGGAAGCCGACACTCAAGTCCAGTGCCAGGAGGGCTCGGGCACGATGGCTGCTTCTCTACACCCTGGTGAACAACCCGTCCTTGGCGGCCTCCAGGAAACACTTTGGGTGCCGGAGCTCGGAGAGCTTCCTGAACGGGACGCTTAGCCGCGCCGACGAGGGAGCCGGGAAGGGGGCAAACGCGCGCGGGCCCGCCGTGTGACGCGTCCGATCCGCGCGCCAGCCTCGCGCTGCTGGCCGGGGTCGCTGTTTCCACGGGTGTTCGCGTTCACTTCGGGAATGGAACTTTCCGCAGTACCAGGTTCCAGTGATAGTGCTGTTATTAAACACTGTAATCACACTGTAATGTTTTCATGCGTGACAAATGTAGATGTTTTTTTTGCCCCAAGAAACACGATTTTGTATGAGTAAAACAAGTCATTGTTCCCTGCCCTTAAACAGCCTAAGTTCTCTGTTTCTTCTTTTTTTAATAGGCTACGGAAAAGATTTGATTTAATTCAGATTTTCAGTCTTGGATTAGATCACGGTAACTTTTTTTTTATGTTCATCCCTTAACCCAAAGCAGCAAAACACACTTATTTTCAGAGATGTCTTTAATGGGCTGCCTTTGAATGTATTTGGGTTAAAGATTAATGCAGCGAGTTATGATTATTATTCATGTTTGCCGACGCGTTTTTGGAAATCATATAACATATGCTGCTCCGAACAACAAATTGGGCAATAATTTGGAAACGCTACACATATAGGATGATAGACGAAAATTGTATTATTAAGATCGCTAAACGACCAGCTTTTTACATTCAGTAATGATCGATGCAGTCGTGATATCCATCTCATTGTGTACACGAATGCTTATGTAGGCTATCGCTAATGCTTTGATACTTTATTTGTGAAAACTACACTTCCTGAAGGTGACGCGTTTGGCCGCTTCTAGGACGTTTGTAAGATTATTAATTAAAACGGTAGTCCGATAATCCTGTTCGCGTCGGGGATCCGCTAACGGGAAGTAGAGGTCGCACCGTCTGCATGGGCCAAATCACAGCAGGTAATTTACCTGAGCAATATGTTTTGGAAATTCAGAAGAAAGCGGAGATCCTGCACGGGAAAGAGACATGAAAAGGCGGAGATGAGCTGGCAGTCGGGAGAGTAGCGCGCCGTCCGCAATCAAGCAATGTCCGAACGGCGTCTAACGCTATTTATACTGCGGCATAATTAAGACGGTATACTGACTATCCATAGAAGTACAGAAATATTATTAATAAACCGATTGTTAGACGGATGGTAATGTACACTGGGAATAGGCATTTTTAATAGCTGATTGTAGGCTAATTAAACATGCGGTTTGCGGTATTTCAGATTCACGTTAAAATGTATTTCAGACTGCAGTGATATTTGATTAAATTCTTTCCGTGTTTATGGAGCTTACATTTGTGGAATATTGGCTTTCATTTCTTTCCTGAAATATTAAAATGGGCATTAAGTGAAACTCCACAGCCAGTTATGACTCCACTGGATAAACAGCCAACGAAATACCCAAAGTTAAAAAGGCGATTTATACAAAAATGATGTAGGCCTACGTCTTTTGTGTTTGGGTATGCCCGTTATATATTAACCCATATAATAGCAGGCTATACGTTGGCATAGCTGTGACCGACACACAAACTGGCCAACGCCCAGAACTATTACCTCCCGCGGATAAGTGCGGCTGTTCGTTTCCTTAACCACAGAAATTGATATAGTAGGTATGTTATTCAATTTCCGATTACATCATTGCATTAAAAATACTAACCTGAATAACCATAATTCCAAACAGAAACTTATAATTGTAGATTTTAAAGGTCAATGTATTTCATTGTCAAAAAAAATGAGTGCGATTATTGTTTTCAAGAACTTTATTTATTCCACGTACATAAAATATCAAAAATGTAAAGGGATCTTTAAAATGTAACGGGACAGTTAGTCACTTAAAGCCCACAATGAGTCGTTTTACATTACACTCAAAGCCGTAAGGTGTTCATTTTTCATTAACAAAAAGGAAACATGTTCGTTTCACCGGGCTTACATCACATAATGACATTAAGTATATCTAACTTCCTATACGCTATTAAAACACACATGAAAATACATATGTGTGACATGCCACGGACAACATCTCTAGAAGGGAGGACACGTTTGGAATCTGAGAAAATATCAAGCACCATTGATTTTAAGGGGTTCAAGTCACATCTGTTTGTATCGCCACAGTATATCTAACACTGTTGGTAGTTGCTTGGATTCCGCCTTGTGACCGTGAAATTCCCTTTATATCTTACAGAGTAATAATAGTCAAACGCACAAACGCAGGTACTTAAAGTGCCGGCGGGCAGCACAACAATCCTCAGAAACAAACGTCTAAAAACGACTAGTCATTTTGCTCCTGTCTACCGGGCTAACGGCGATTCCCACCGACTTTCCCGAGTATTATTTAGAGCTCTTTGTTTTGCTAAACATCAATGATAACGATTAAATGACAACGACAAAAGTGCCTCTAGTTTCGAATGCATTACAATGTCTTTATACAGGGGTGTTCATATCTGGTGTCCCTCAAAAACATACCGTCCGATCCATGGCATAAACTAGCAGTTAAAGTGTTTGGCGCGCGAACACGTCGTATGTATACATATCTTACTATATTCCTATTTGACTTTTGGGAGCTACGTGAGCGAACGGGCTCCGGCGCCGTGTGAAGTAGTGATTTGGAAATTACCTGGTTTATAAATTCGTTGATAGCAACAACCTCTAAGCCCTGACAACAAACCGGTCAGCGACCAGGATGCTTGTAATTTCCATTAATTTCTTCTGAGATATTCACTGCTTCCGCCCCTAGGGGTAATCGATCGCTGTATTCGGATCCCACTTCAAATTCCTCATTGTTAGTTTTGGACTGCGATCCGGGAATGGAGTCGGCGACCACGCTGCCTTCCACTTCTCCTTCACCGTCCCCTTCCTCACTCTGTGCCTCTGCTTCTCCCTCGCCTGGTTCACTAGGGTTGAAGTTCTTCTCAGATTCGACAAAAGACGACCTGGGATCGAAGTCTGCGGCCATGTGCTTCTCCATCTGATCTGGATTTTGCGTCTTCATGATCAGTTTGTAGGTCTTGCCTTGGTATTTGTACAATAAGTGACAGCAAGTAGCCCCTAGCAAGGGGACGGTGGCCAAGGCTAACAGGAATGCACTAACGACAACTATGATGAGCAGGGAAGGGATTTTCTTCCTTGTTGTGAAGACAACTTGGACGTGACAGTCAGAGCCACCGTAGGTGAGGCAGAGTGTATAGTTTGTTCCGGGCTGCAGTCCTTGGAAACGATAAGCATTAATGCCGTCCTCAATCTTGGACCACTGAACTACAGAGTGCCCGTTGCCAGTATTTACGCATAAGTAGAGCATATCTAGGGGCATCTTTTTGGGTGATGCTTGGCCAGAAGCTTCCTTATTCACAGTTTCAAGTTCCTGGGATGGGCTGAGGTGTAGGTTTGTCTTGGAGCTGGGTAGCTGCAAAGGATTGAGCTGGACTTTGGCCTCGGTTTCTGATACTTCGAGTGCGATGACTCCAAAATCGAAGGTATACTGCTTCAGCTCTTCTAAGCTCATGTTAAAGGCATGGTTAGAGACGTATATGGTACCATCATTTATGCCACATTTGTTGGCAAATGTTGGTTCTGCTGGATCCTTGCCAGCCTGCACAGTGTCCCCAGTGACGTGCGTGGAGCCGGTGGGGATATTTTTGCTCTTCTCCTCAGACCTAGACCAAGTGATCACACTGTTTTTGGAGGCCTTGGTGTCAGGTTGACGTCCAAATAAGTTCTTCTTCTCTGCTGTGCTTTCAGTCTTGGAGTTCTTAGGCTGTTTTTTGGTACCTGCCACCGCGACCCTGACCGAGCGCTCGGCCCTTCCTAAGTCGTTGGCGGCTGAGCAGCTGTAATTACCATCCTCTTTCTTGCTCATGTGGGGGATGATGAGGGTGCCATTTTGAAAGACCTGAAAACGATTATCCACCATTTTGGAATCCACAGGCAGGTCATTTTTTTCACTCACCGGACTGGGTACGATGAACTCGATATTCTCATTTCCAGCGCGGATTTCCCACTTAACGTCGGGGTGAGGGTTTCCTTTAGCTTCACAGTTCAATATCAACGTGAAACCCTCATAAAGCTCGGTGTTCTCGATGTTGGGCGAGTAAGTTATACTCACAGTTGGAGCGCTGCATTCTAATTTTGGCATTTTCACAACCGGCGTACCCTTCAGATGTGTGGGGTTCTCGCACACAATGGAGTTTTGCTCTGGAATTGAAATTTTAGCCTCAGAAATATAATCCCTTAGCCATTCCAGTGTGCAGGAGCATTTGAATGGATTGTTGAAGATCTGAAGATGGGACATGGAGCTCAGAGCATCAAAGGTGCCCTGTGTAATGGTGGTGAACTTGTTGTTATTAATACGGAGCGACCTCAGATCTTTCAGAGTGGAGAAGGCATCCTTAGGCAGACTGACCATTTCATTGTTGTTCATCTTCACCAGCTGTAGGGCAGTGAGGTTGTAGAGATCTTCCCAAGGGAAGTTCACGATTTTATTGTGGCTCAGATCCAGGTTTCGCAGCTGCACCAGGGGTGCCAGAGTGCCACGTTCTATGGTAACGATCTCATTGTGTGCCAACCACAGTGAATTTACCTGAGTAACGTTCACGAAAGACTTGGATTTCAGCAGGGTGATTTTGTTAGCAGAGAGACTGAGAGTCGTCACATTGGTTGGCAGTCCTACAGGTACCACCAGCAGGTCTTTGTAAGCACAGTCGGCAAACTGATGAGCGTATTTATCTTGACAGCTACATGGTTCTGGGCAGCACTGTGCAAGACTAATTAGAGCCGTCCACAGAGCAAGGTGACAGAGATCCATTGCTGTCGTTTGTCCAGCACCTGCAAAACATTTGTCAAACAATTTAGCCGTATGTCCTGGAAGTTTTTGACAAATGTATAAAATGTTTAAAAGCTACAGAAGCTAACAACATTATACGTTTTTCTGTCTTACTAAAATGTGGTTTAAGGCAGTAGGAATGAGAATCAGAATAGCATGCCGTATAGCGCAAGATATACGCGAATAACAGACTATTGTAATATTGATACAGATCTGCATAGTAATCAGGAATTGGTAATACAAATGTAAACTGTAGCATCATTCAAGATAATACTGCTGAAAGCATTATGCTACTATTCTGAATCTATAATAGACTGCACTTATAATATATATTCCGAAAGAATGACAACATCCACCCATTTACAGTATGGAGCAACTTTTAAACTGTCAATTTTATTATTAACCGCTTAAACTGTGAGACGTTGCGTTGCTGACAGGTCGCATAGCTGTAGTAGCAGAAAACAGCGCTGATTTATATCGCTCGGGTCGCCCGCTCTCTGTCCTTGGTGCTGAAAAGTACGTTGTCCGTTCTACGTTTTCAGCATATCCATATTTTGAACTTATGCTGTATAATGTCTTCTAACCTGAAAACTGTCTTCATACTAACAGCGTAGTGCGGTCATATTACAAAAAACTGAGATCTACAACAAGTAAATCGTATGCCACGAGATAATCGCGCATTTTAGTTCTTATCGTAAAGACCAATGCAACAGTACCAACACAAACTTCATACTTCCAGAATAATCTTACCTTTGACAGTTTGTTCAGTCCACTGTGTATTCTTTGATTATCTGAGCACAGGATAGAAATTCAAAATTCAATTAATTGTTAACCAAAGTATTTTCTTCAGATATACTGCATATGCTTTTATTTGTTTGACAGCAGTTTTTTTCAGTGGTAGCTGGCGAAAACGGCATTTTTCTCGCAGTATGATGCCGAGCAGCCCCGAGTGTTTTCTCTTTCCGGAGAGTTTGGCCGGGATTCATTGCGCACTCCCGCTTCTGCTGAAAAGGGGTGGGCTCGTGAACGCGCAGCCTCTCCCACATGCCGCACGTTAAAGCTACAGGGCATCGCCGCGCAGATATCACGCCTGGATCCCTGCACCTTTTTCCACATAGCCGGGAACCATTTTAAGGCAAATACATTTATATTGTAGTGTAACGCTTTGTTCCTCGTAATTGAAGATTAAATAAAGCAACTGGACCTTAGTGCGTCGGTTTCGTAAACAGAGTATAGAATTCAATATGGATATGTTTCTTATATAATAATTGATCTATTTGAAATTTCCTCCGCGTATTTAACATTGTTAAACATTTTAATTTCGTTTCTTTCAGATTTACACATATAGACCTACTTAATATATTGAGTTCTAAATAGGCCTCCCTGGGCTCCAACTTTAATCTCGGGTTAAATTTTATTTTTAGTATTACACATGGAATATTGAAAATAAACGCAACTAACAATCCAACTAATTGCGTACTGAAACACTACACTTTATATCCTCAGTACAGATAGGTCTTTTTGGGTCTTTCAAATAACTCCAGATGTCTCAAGAAATAATATTCTTTTGGTCTGGTTGAATCAGTTAAATGTTAAAAATGAAATTACACTGATTTTTAAAATGAGATCCTTGGCATTCATTCTTCGACGGTGGTCCGTGAACATGAAACAATTTCATTTTGTCGTGTTTCACTGGATTTTTCGGAAAAATACATAACGTTTTCCTGCTTTCCTGTGTCTGTCGTGTTTTACAACGAAATGAATTTATTTCACAGTCAGAAAAAAAGGAAGTTTTTTTTTCTCAAAAATTGCAACATTAACAAGTATATTAGTCGTAAGTAAACCTACCGTTTTCGTGAGTGTATCTATCAGCAAAAAGCTGAATGCAGAGAGTGTAATTGATTGTCCTCTACTAATACAGTAAAAAAGCCTTAAAATATTTATTACCAACACTAAATATTTCATTAAATTCCTTTTGCGAAACTGGACCCACAAATTTTATACTGTTGTATTTATTCAGGTTCAACGCGCGTATATTTTGCACTTTTATTGATAAGAGATATATAGTCGTGCGACACATTGGCTTAGCATAGCAATTTATACAAAGAATACATTGCATATATATGTAAATGTGATGCTGTTATACCTAAATTGGAAGTTCAGTGCAACGATCCCTCATTTACCAAATATCTGTGCATGTATTCAGTTCAATTTGAATTTTAATTTAAAATCAAGAAGAATATAACTATGCTTTTAATTTAGATTTTTGCTGATGTATCCTTAAAATACGATAACTAGGCCTATCCTGTAATGATAGTTAGGATCTTATCATAAAAAATAGGTTTAGGTGCGGAGGTAGGAAAGTGGTCACTTTTCGGTAAGCTCTCGGTCTCAAAAATATAATCGCGGGTTAATGTTGTAGTCAGATCTTGTTGGTTCTACCGCTTAATAAACAATATCTAAAATTAATATAAGATTTGCACTTCAAAACTAGGCGACGCCTCGTTCAGAAACCGCTGCATTCTCCTCCCGGCGATAAAACCCAGGGACCTGCATCTGAGCAAGAGTGACTTCATACGCAAAATGATTCATGTTCCCCAGCTCAGACATTCCGGGAATTACGCTGTAGTCGCATGTTTGATTATGTTTCTGGGAATAGTAACGATTTTATTTCAACTACTACCTTTAGTTTATCCAGTAGATGTAAATACGCCATTACGTTCTGTTATCAGTAAAAATAAGAATGCTCAGAGTGACCGGACACACCCTAACGTCAACATGTGTGCTTGGATTAAAAATATATTTAAAAAGTAAGATGATATCCTTCCTTGAAATCAGAAGGCTGGGGCTTCTTGTCTGGTGCTATGCAGTTTGCTGTAGTGACTGAAATGCGCAGTATACACTCTGCCCTCCTCTTGCACCAGACAAAGGCACAGAGATGTTCGGCCGGTATCTTTGTCGACACGACCACAGTCCATGGCGTTATTCTTCATTTCGACACTGGCACGCACTGTCTATGACTGCTCGTGTGCCCACAGAAGCGCTCACATATATGTAGGCTACATTGTGCAATACATTACCTATCCTTGTACATAATAATACAAATTAGTGGCTTTTACATTTAGTTTGCAGAGTCAAACTTGCAGGAATATGAACTGCTGGTGATCATTTTTTTAATTGTCTTCATAGAACTCCATTCATCCATTACAATTTCACTGTCAGTACAGTACAGCGTCACGATGAGCATGGAAACTTAGAAGCAAAGGGCACAAGGCATGGGATACTCATGACGGGATGCCAGTCCATCGCAGGGTACTCACACTCACGTATATAGAGGCAGCAGTTCACTTAGTCGCAAGTTTTTGGACTGCGGGGGAAAACCGGGGTACCCGGCGGAACCCCGAGTAAACAGGGGCAGAGTATGCAGACCCCGCACCCGGAGCGGGCCTGGACCCTGAAGGTGTGGCGTCATCGTACTGAGCATGCCGTCTCCGCCCGGAGCTTATTCATTAATAGGTATCGGGGCTGTTTCATTATCCCGAAACTACGTTTTCTGGCTGTCCTGCAATAAGAATATGTGTATTGTGTATGGTGACTGGTCCTGGTCCATTCAACTATGGCGTTCAAGTAACTGAGCATGTTAGTGATGGGTAGATAGATAGACAGTTAGATAGATAGATAGATAGATAGATAGATAGTTTATTAATTGATAAATAGCGGCCTCTATGGTTCCATTTGTACAACTACAATTTTTCAGAATCATGTTAATTAATCGTTTTTACGTGTAAACGTATTGTTTTTTATTAACATTACACGTCAATATTAACAATTGTATTATTTGAGAAAAAAAAATAAGGCTACACGTATCAATTCACACCCAACATCACACTTTGTGCCCTATCTCTCTATCTATGGAAGGGGGGGGGGGGCGGGGGAGCGATTATTTATTTATAACTTTGTTGGGACTATCCAA
>JAODKN010000008.1:20944209-20954984 GCA_026774425.1 Petrocephalus zakoni | reverse complement strand
TGGCAGGATTTGCCAAGCTGGCCGTACGATGGCACATATAAACCTATAGAGACCGCCGAGTATCTGATGAGTATCTGCAGAGTATCTGCTGAGCTGCGGTCCCACAGACACAGGGCATGCGCCGCAGCGGGTGCCTGTCACATGGCGACGTTTCCGCTTTGTTAGCAGGAACACGGTGACAGGAAGTGCAGTGACCTTTGCTCCCCATTACGTCTCTGGTTCGACTTCACACGTTGTTTAATCTGCCGGGGTTTGGCCTCTCCACCCAAGATCACGGCCCCTTCCCTGCATGCACCAGCCTCAGCCAGGTGCCAGGTGTCTGGGCACTCTGTGCTTGCTTACAGAAACTCTGATCTTAGGATGTAAAATAGGATCTAAAATAGTCCTGAGCTTCCAGATGACCTGTACCTCAGGGTTAGTCACACGGCATGGGTCGCGATCCACGGGTGGAACTTGCCTGTGGGATGTGAGAGGAAGAACAGCAGCGTTCCAGACGCACGGGCTTGTCCCTATCCCAGGTAAAGCAGGCCTAACCTTAATCCTAACCCTAACCCCAGGCAAAGCATGCCTAACATTGATCCTAACCTCTGGTAAAGCACGTCCAACCCTAATCCTAACGCTAAGACCAAGCAAAGCATCCTGACCCGCTTATGGCCAGCTCTCATCTTCTGTGATGGATGCTGACATCATCATAGAGGGTAACTGCAGACCCATGACCTGGTTCTGTTCCTGGCTATCTGAGTTCGGTCCCAAGCAAATTCCCTCGTCAAGATGATGAACTGCTGCCCCTGATCAACCTTTAGAGCAATCAAGAGCAGGGTTCTCCACCCCAGTGGCTAAAGCGATGCTGGATGCTAGCCAGTCCTGCGCGCTGACCCCAACCCCACGCTACCTCTCTGGACTTGCATTAAAAGTGGCTGATGGACACACTCCAACCCTCTGCCTCTTCTCTCCCATCACACAAGTGTGATCTACATGCAGCCTTTACCTGTATTTGATGTCTCAGCATTGATTTCCTAGTTCCTTTCTGCACTGGGCACCTCGGACACATGGCAGCACGGATGACTAAGTTCCTGCTGACTCAGTTGGACCCAGATCGCAGGACACAGACTCGCTGTCTCCTGTCACAGAGGAAGCGGTTCGATTATCACCGCTCTAGGATTTCGTTGTCATGGTGTCCACTTTCAATCCAGTGACTAAAGTTTGCTGGATAATATGTGTACAAATGAAATACTGTATAATATCAAAGAAATGGATTTAAACATCCAAAGAATAAACTAACTCTAACCCTAAACTCTAACCCTAACCCCTAGTCCCTAACCACTAACCTTAACTACACTGTTATGAGAATCATCAACTGAAGATCACACTCCCTCCTGTACTGCAATGCTAAGCAATCAGGCTGCCTGTTTAATGGCAAACCAACTTATACTGGTCTTCAGCATGTAGCTCCTAGGGGCTAATGACCCATATATTCGCCGTGTCCATCAGGAACACGCTCAGCCTATCAGGAATCAGCTCATTATCGAACCAGTGAGGTATCAGGCCACTGCTTCCTGAGAAGATAAGTCACTTCTGCTAAGTACATCGAGGTTCCTAAGATGTTCCCTAAAGAATGAATGTGAGAGACCACATGGGGGCGGTCAGACGGGGACGTTCATTGTGCCAGGAATGTCCATATTCGCTCTTCAGATGTTTCTTGGCCGAGGAAGCCGGCATAAGAGGAACAGCGAGAAATGCTGACCTTCCATTCTTGCAGATGTCCCTAAAGCCGGGTCCGCGGAGCCAACAATGAGCTTCTCTCCGGAATCCAGATGAACATATGGATCCATTTTCATCTGCCAGAGATTATGCACAAATCTGGACATGTTAAAAACAGACTGTGATGTTTTTGGAGGACATGCTGCTGCAGAAGATTCTGGGAGGCAGCCACCATGTCCTTCTCTGCCCCTGTGTGCCGTGAAGCAAGCTGCAGAGTCTGGAATGAATGGAGGACATAGAAAAAGCATTATGTTAAAATAATGAACAAGATGTTTCTTACACAAAAATCTCCTGTAACGGGCAAATTGTTTGCACCAAGCCGAACTAAAACCCCCAAAGTCAATCCGCAGGCACGAGTTCCGACGTAGAGCAAAGACATTTCCGGGCTCACGTCACACACACATGTGTGTTGGCATTGAATCCCCCCCCCTGCCCCGTAGATGTGGCATTCCAGTGTTATTCAGCCTCCTCCAGATCGCCCCCCTCCCTTCCACCCACTGTGAGTTCCTCCTGACACCCTTGAGAAATGTTACCGCCCCGCGGCTGGGCCAGCCCATAGGAGAGCTACACTTCTGTCAGTCTGGCACTTCTTCAGGATAATCAGCTAAATATCCTGACCAGTAAACGCCTCTCTTTGCAATGCTGACATCATTCAGAGGGTCTGTTGTATATATTATTGGTCAAAGGCAGCAGATACGTCTGTGCAAATGAAGCATTTCTCCTGTACCACCTTTGCACACTTATTACAGAGTGTGCAAATGCAGCATTCCTCCTGTACCACCTTTGCACACTTATTACAGAGTGTGCAAATGCAGCATTTCTCCTGCACACGTATTACAGAGTGTGCAAATGCAGCATTTCTCCTGCACCGCCTTTGCACACTTATTACAGAGTGTGCGAATGCAGCATTTCTCCTGCACCACCTTTGCACACTTATTACAGAGTGTGCAAATGCAGCATTTCTCCTGCACCACCTTTGCACATTTATTACAGAGCATTAGCAAAGTGAGAATTGGACACAGAGAAGATGCAGATCAACACACTTCCTGGTGCCCCCTGTCTCCTGATTGGCTCCAAGCCCCATCCCCCTGTCACCTGATTGGCTCCAAGCCCCATCCTCCCGTCACGACTCTAACCAGAATAAGTAGATGACTGGGGAGAAACTGGACTCCCCTGTATTCCTGAAATGACCTTCTGTTTTGTTACCCCGTGATCCCATGACCCTCCCCCCCCCCCAAGTGGCATCCCGCCCCCTGCCCCGTGTGGCGCTCAGACTCAGCACCTCCCACACTCCGCGACGAGCTTATCTCACACGCGGCACAGTGTTACGATTATGTAAGCCTTTATGTAAGCGGGATCAGCTCTGCTGGATGGCGTCCCCAGACCTGCGCCAGCTGCGCCAGCTGCACCAGCTGCACCAGCTGCACCAGCTACGTTCACTGCAGTAGTTCTATGGATCCTGAGCACATCCGTGGCCCTGGTGCCATTCTGCAAGGCAAAAAACGCTGACCAGCCACCAAGAGCCCCCCCTCAACACCAAGTTAGGTTCATAATGCACAAATGACGCCTAATCATCATCCATCCATCTGTCCATCCCTTCTTAGGCAGTACGTGGCCACACGGTGTAAAACAATACTTCTGTCAAACAATCCATCCAACTAAATGAATGCAAGGGACAGCAAATGTGGGCAAGACTCGGTTCTCTGATAAGATAATGGATTAAATGTGGCTCATGGGTCAGTCTGCTGTGACCGGAAGGTGGCTGGTTCAGATCCCAGGGTCAGCAGAGTGATGTCACTGCGGGGCCACAGAGCCCAGCCTTTAACCCCCCAGAGAGTCTACCCCTGCCTTTGGATAGAAGATTCAAACACAGAACCCGCTGGCATTTCCAAAGCGCCCTTGGAAATCCCCACTGGGTATACTGGTATATTGGTGACTGGCTCCAGCACGCCTGTGTGCCACTGAGCATCCAGTGCAGTATTTCTGACTATCAGTAGTCTCCAGAGCCCCCAGCTATACAGTACATTATCAATGACGTGCCGAGTCTCTCTGATGATACCAAACAGGTCATGGTGACCCAGGGCGCCAAGTAGGGACACACTGCCCTTAAAAGGAGGCAGGATCCACAAGTAGCAAAACACATCTGAAGTTTAGGCTGATTGTTTAATGGGAGTATCCTGTTTGCGGACAAGGTCTGTTTGCCCTTGGAAGATATGGCTGTTTTTGGAGAACGTCAGACATTCCTAATATCAGACATTCCTAATGTCAGACATTCCTTCATTAGATTTATCATAGTAATTTGTTTATCCATCCATCCAACCACTTATACAGCACCTGGAGAGTACACAGTCTGGGACACCCTCGACCACAGTGCATGACATGGCTATTTGAAACAAGTGAATCTAGCCTTTCTAAGAGAGTGACTTGGTGGGGGGGGGACATACTTTGTCTTGTCCTGTAGAAATAACCCTTAAACTGGAAACAGAACAAACATTTCCCCACTGAATGTTCTTTACCATATTCCCCCACAGTCAGTATGGACACGTGGGCACGGCGCACACAGTGAGCAGCACTCCTGCGGGCCGCATGCACTCAGGGGCAGCGCTGCAGCACTGCAGCTGCACCGCCCGCTCCAGAGACCAAACGGAGCTAAACGCTCCATGCGGCAAAGCTGCCCGACGCCAGCGCGAGGCACTGAAGCTCCCCGGGGACCAGCTGGCGGCCCGCCAGGCCTGCGAATAGAAACACATTACGCAACACGGAGCAGCGCGTGGAAATAGGTTAGACGAACACTTTGAGCTGCCATGTGACCACTCTATATCAGTCTGCGTTTCACAGCCGTCCGGAAAGGCGCGAGGCTCAGACGAGGGGCGAGCCCCCCCCCCATATGACCGATTTTAAACGTATGAATATTCTCGTACTTTTTAAAAGCAGCATTTTAATATAGATACTATATGAGTTACCAATAAGCGGCATGTATCTTTTCCTGGGTAAGGGTTTTACAGCACCGTGTTCCATAAGTCATAAAAAAATACATTTCACCTGGTAAAATGTGAATCTAAATCTCCTGAAAAACAACAGGCCACATTGGCATAAACACGTGAAACGCGGTTTACGTGGACAACACCATTCCGACTTCCACTGACCTCAAAACTATTATTACAATTATGCCTAATAAAGGGCCGGCATGCGGACGACGTAGATGAATGTGAATTGTGACGGTTTGCGACGGAGCTGGAGGTTGTCCCTGGCGTGACGTGAAAGCCTCTCTAGCGCCATCCCCTGGCTCACACTGAGCCCCCAGGCTGGGCCGCATTCTGCCTCTCAGAGCAGAGACCCCCCCGTAGTGCCGGTGGTCACTGGCCGCTTCGCTCACCTTCTGATCGCACCCCGCAGCCCCTCCAAGTGCACGACACACATGCCAGCACTGACGTCCAGCAGCCTCATCTGATTCCGTCCAAAGACATTCGTGTCCGTCGCCTGGGGGCCGTGCCCACCGCATAGCGCCCCGGCAGGTAAATCGGCCGCGAGACCGAGAGAAACCGCGTGAGCTTCACATGCATGCCCATGAAAATGTTCTTCTGCTTAGTGCTACCTCCTAAAATATGGAAGGGGGATATGAAGATGGCACCCATGGGAGTTCCCCTTTTATCACTGCGAATAAAGAACCAGTCATTCAGACACGGTTCCGATGATGTAACGATATTACAGAATAGTAATGCGCCACATTTGAATCCATCCATCCATGTTCTGTATCTGCTTCTCCCATTCAGGGCTGCTGGGGTCCTGGGCTCCTGTCCCAGAAGCTGCGGGTGCATCCCGGCGCATCAATGAGGAGAGCATGCGGCCGTCACTGCCGCACCTGCGGAAACAACACGGTCGCAATACTGCATGCGACCCACGACTGGGCGGCCGCATACAACGGAACGGAGAAACATGCAAATAAAAATAAAAAAGCGACGATATCAGTAGCTGTTAAATGAATATGCAAACTGAAAGTGCAGGACGGTATAGAGTGTGTGCCGTGCAGGAGGGTATAGTGTGTGTGCCGTGCAGGAGGGTATAGTGTGTGTGCCGTGCAGGAGGGTATAGTGTGTGTGCCATGCAGGAGGGTATAGTGTGTGTGCCATGCAGGAGGGTATAGTGTGTGCGCCGTGCAGGAGGGTATAGTGTGTGCGCCGTGCAGGAGGGTATAGAGTGTGCGCCGTGCAGGAGGGTATAGTGTGTGTGCCGTGCAGGACGGTGTAGTGTGTGTGCCGTGCAGGAGGGTATAGTGTGTGTGCCGTGCAGGACGGTGTAGTGTGTGTGCCATGCAGGAGGGTATAGTGTGTGTGCCGTGCAGGACGGTGTAGTGTGTGTGCCGTGCAGGACGGTATAGTGCGTGTGCCATGCAGGACGGTGTAGTGTGTGTGCTGTGCAGGACGGTGTAGTGTGTGTGCTGTAAAGCGGCATGTTAGCCACAGGGGGCGCTCTAAGCCGTACACTCACCAAACCCAGAGCTAAGGACGTCGGTCCCCTTCTGTTGAGCCCACCACCGTCTTAGTGTGTAATCACTGACAGCCTCGTCAGAGAGGCAGAGTGAGCCTCAGGCATTATAATCAGGGCATCACAAAGCCAGGCAGACGCATACTGGCCCCTCCTCAGAATGCGTGCAGGACTTTGATGTCAGGCAATAGAATCTCAGCTTCTGGCTCAGAGATGAATATTTATTACACAAAGGTGGTGATTATTTGGAGCACAGCAGGGGAGGCAGAGGGAGCAGAATGAGGGTCATTACCTTCGGAAACAAGTCCCGAACACAGAGAGTCTGTCAGCACGTGTGTGTGTGTGGGGGGGGTTTGGCGGCAGACGAGGCCAGTGCGGAGCCTCACAGTGTTATACTCTGAGGCGGGGTGTAAGGAGGAGGAGGAAGGCACGACCTGGGGGGACATATAAAGAAACAGCTGGAATCCGGAATGTTCCGGAATCTCCCGAATGCCAGAGCAGAAGTCACTAGTGGATACTGATAGGAGTGGTGAGGTAAGTGGTAACCCCCCTGCCTGTGAGGGGGCGGGATTTGGCAGCCCAGCCTACTTCACAGTCAGCTGATAAGGAACAGGAAGTCGATGAGGGTGGGGGGCTGTGCGGGTGTGCGGAGAGGGCTCTCCCAAACCACGCATGGACTCGGAATCCTAACTCAGCCGAAGCCTCAGCACAGTTTGCGTTTACGGTATCTACTGACTACCACCTACATGCGGGGGGAGTTTTTATGGTGGCAGTAAATAAAAACAGGCTGGCGGTCGCCACGTGCCAGCGCTCCTGAACACTCCGGCAAGTACGTGCCAATCCGCACGCATCCGGCACTCGGCATCAGACAGGGGGCGGGCCATGCTCCCTGAGTGGCCAATCAACTGTCTGCTCCTCAACCCTCACCCCATAGAAATGAAGAAAGAGCATAAACGCCTTTCTCATGATGCAGCTTCCTGACTAAGTAACCCCTTTGAGAATGTCCCAGTACAACGGGAATCTCGCCTCTCGTCACCTTCGACATGAACACTCCGAGGTCGGGATGTTCCGTTTCCAGCCTGGCATTAGTCATGTGTCCTTCCGGGTCGACTTGTGTGATAACGGCCCCCCTCTCCACCTATGTAGGTGGCCCCTACATGCCGTAAGCCACAAATACCGCACTGGTGCCCATACGTGTGATACTTGTGATAGCGTCACGAGTGCCTCTCTTCGTCAAGACAACAAAGAAAGCATCTGCATCCATCCAGGGGTCTCACACATCTGGGTGTTCTTTCTGTCCCCCCACCTCAAATGTTTATTAAAATAAATAAATAGTGAGCAATTCAGGAGATGGTAGCTAGCTGGTAAGCAGGTATATCTGTCTGAGGCAGGAGAGGAGGCCCCTTGAGGGACAGCAGAACACTGATGACCCAAATGCCAGGGAGATACCTGCTGGGTATGGGTTATGCGGGTATTAGGGTTAGAGTTAGGGTTATGCTGGTATTAGGGTTAGGGTTATACGGGTATTAGGGTTATGGGTTAGGGTTATACGGGTATTAGGGTTAGGGTTATACAGGTATTAGGGTTATGGGTTAGGGTTATGCGGGTATTAGGGTTGGGGTTAGGGTTATGCTGGTATTAGGGTTAGGGTTATACGGGTATTAGGGTTATGGGTTAGGGTTATACGGGTATTAGGGTTAGGGTTATACAGGTATTAGGGTTATGGGTTAGTGGTATGCGGGTATTAGGGTTAGGGGTTAGGGTTATGCGGGTATTAGGGTTAGGGTTATACGGTTATTAGGGTTATGGGTTAGGGTTATGCGGGTATTAGGGTTAGGGTTATATTGGTATTAGGGTTATGGGTTAGGGTTATATAGGTATTAGAGTTATGGGTTAGGGTTATACGGATACTAGGGTTATGGGTTAGGGTTATATAGGTATTAGGGTTATGGGTTAGGGTTATACGGGTATTAGGGTTATGGGTTACGGTTATACGGGTATTAGGGTTAGGGTTATATGGGTATTAGGGTTATGGGTTAGGGTTATATAGGTATTAGAGTTATGGGTTAGGGTTATACGGCTACTAGGGTTATGGGTTAGGGTTATATAGGTATTAGGGTTATGGGTTAGGGTTATACGGGTATTAGGGTTATGGGTTAGGGTTATATAGGTATTAGGGTTATGGGTTAGGGTTATGCGGGTATTAGAGTTAGGGGTTAGGGCCGAGACAGGGGACACTACACACTACACAGGCAGCAGAAAGGCTTTCCTATAGGGTTAGGGTGTGAAACTCTGCTGCTGACACGGAGACAGGGATTATTTCAGCCATAAGGAGGCGCTGTGTCTTGGCAGCTTTTCTGAGCTTCAGCGACTCACTGAATCAGCAACGCGGCTTCCCCTGTGTTCGCTGCGATTAAGGGGGTGTTGGTGAAGGATTCGGAACCAGATGCTGCAGAGAGAGCCCCATCTTGAGGGCAAGATTAGAGCGAGCCAGCCCGGAGCCGCAGACGTATGAAGGCAGGACATGAAGCACAGGAACGACACATGTAGCCCGCTGCAGAAGCAGGCACGTGGGAGGAGCTTTAGAAGCGTTACGTAAAAGGATTTAAAGGCCGTCGTTTTCTGTCCTCTGCCGTAGGTGTAATTAAGACCGATAACGGTTTGACAGAATGAAAGTGGGAATGTGGTTAGATTATGAATTAAAATCCATTAATGAATCAAAAAGGAATTTATGAATACGAGAGAGGGGAATTGGGACTCGGGCACCTGTTCCGTCATAGTATTGCGACACGCGTCTATACACAAACTGGAATTCTGTAGCGGGGGCACCAGATGATTGCAGAATAACACCCCAATGCTCCACACAGCCCCCACCTCCAGGAAAGCTAGAGGCTTCTGCATCACAAGGTACGTGTCCCTCACTCTGGGGAAGGGCTGTCACGTGCAAAAAAGAGCACACCCTCGCAGATAGGGGGGGCTATTTAAATCCTCCTCTGAGCCTGTTCAGTCCCTGCTGGTTATTCACCCAGAGTTTAACCATCTAAATCTGTCTGCCCGCGGGTTATTTTAACCAAGCTCGTCTTTCTTCGTAAATATCCCCGACACCTCCTCCACAAGTGTCTTTTGTGTCACATATAAATGAGTCCCTTCACCCTGCTCACGGCCTTCCGGTCAAACAGGCTGAGCGTGAACCTGCCGGCTCGCCGCTATGCCACTATACTAACAGGAGCGCTCAGAGTGAGTGCGGCTATACAGAGAAATCCTGCAGTTATCACCGCGGCAAGGTCACGGTAATGCCGGCTCAGCGTCCCCTTCACGTCCCACTGACATGCTGTCGGCTATCTGAAGGAAAAGCGCATTCCCAGCTTCCTGGCTGAGGGGACAGTTACATCCAGAATGAACTGCAGTTTGTGCCAACATATACAGCTGGATATTTTACAGACCTCCCTCAAGGGTCTGTAAAGGGTCAGCTGTCAGGTTACGAGTCTTCAGGTTACGTTTTACCGCCATCCTACATTAACAGATGCTAGAGACGCTTTCCTGAATTAACTTACAAGGCCTGCTTTTTACCGCATTTAAAGCATTATCTCTGCCAGTCTGTTTATAAAGTGACATGTCTCTTAAAGTCCCCTTGTCCATGTGTGGAAAGTCCAATACAAACCTCGGGGAACCAACGCTAGAGCGCCCCCTACAGTATGGGGATCATCTCAGCTCTGGTGTTATTTTCCATCTGTTGGCAGCAGGATCACTTAAACTGTGAAAAAGCAGGACTTGTTCACGCACATTTGCCATCACAAGGGCAACGTGGGGACCTGAGCACAGACCAGGCCGCTAAGGTGGCTGATATGACTTTATCGAGAAACTCCGATGACAGTGTGCAAGCAGTCAGGTTCTCGGGAGGAAAGGGAGGCTCTCTACTTTATGTCTGCTCTATGCACTCACATCTCCAGGCTTGATTTAAAAGAATCTGCATCAAGCAGCACCGCTGGTGCCAAGAGTCCAACGCACTTTGTCCTCGATTTATCAGGCCGGATGAACACAGCTCCAACAATGAATAAACCCAAAGTGGCCTAACATTCAGTCACCATTGACTTTATAATACTATTTGCTATAAACAGGACATAAATGCAGCCAAGTGATATTAAACTTTATAAGGTTTCCGCACCATATGGCACATGATAGCAGTACCGGAAAGCAGCTTTAATGTTTACCACGTGTCAGGGGCAAGTATGGCTCTGTGGCAAGTCCCCCATGGGGGGGTTTGGGGGCAGGAAACGCTACAGACCCCCCACCCCCTACTACACCCACAATGACGTAAAGATGACATCACACACCTGTCTCATCCAATCACTGCACAGCATTTTAGATCAACTGCCAAGGAACCTCAATCTGAGATAATATCTACCAACCAGAGCTGTCAATTTCAGGTCCAGAAAGTAAAAATCCAGACCATGGTTTTGTTTCAACCAACTAGTTGAGCACTCTGTGACTGTGACTCTTTATGCTCAACTGATTGGTTGAAACAAAAT
>JAODKN010000008.1:20901019-20912929 GCA_026774425.1 Petrocephalus zakoni | reverse complement strand
CGAGAGACAGTCATTACAAGACAGCGGCCCACACCGGGCAATCTGGTTTTCAACAGAGAGGCATTACATTACACTACACTGCCCAGCAGAGCTAGGCAATTAATCCAATTTTAATTTCAATTACGATTTTGGCTTCCAACAATTACTGAAACAAAATAACCGCGATAAAACGATTGCTGCCGCATTGTGTTTCGTGATGATGCTCCAGTTTCATCCTGCCTTATAAATCTAAAGCACCCCTTCCCAGCTACTTTTCATTTGTTTCTCACTTAAATTACATTTCGAGTTCAAAAATATCCCCTGAAAATCCACCGTCAAAATAAATGGATGGATAGGTCAATGAGTAACCATGTTACAGAATCATGACCAAAATAATACTGGCCAAAATAATTGTGATTATGATTTTTATAGACATAAGAAATGTACACATGCGAGGAGGACATTCGGCCCATCAAGCTTGTTTGGGGAGAATTCCACTAGTAGCTCAGAGATGCTAAAATCCTACTTAGCTCTGCTTTAAAGGAACCCAAGCTTTTAGCCTGCAGTACAATACCAGGAAGACTATTCCATACTCTAACTAGTTGGTTCCAACTCCAAAATGTTCTCCTGCTAATTTCCAACTATCGCCCAACTGCTCAAACTTCCACATTCGACAGAAAAAGCATTTTAACCTTAAATACATTAAAAACTGACAAGACAGACGGGTGAAAGTCCTTCCATGAGAATTAGCGGTGGTGTGTGCTACAGGACTGCCTGGGGATGGGACGCTCTGGCGGTGCTGGCGGGGGCAGCCTCCGAGCGGGGGGACGTGGGTGGAGGGACGTACCGGTGCGGTTAGCCGGCCTGCAGGGCTGGGAGTCGGGGGACGTCAGGCTCTGCCGTCTGCCCACCTCTTCTGAAGGGGAGGTGGGGAGGGAGGACACTGGGGGGGTCTGTGCCCGCCGTGTCGGCAGCAAGGTCGTGGTCGGGTAGCTCGAGAACATTTGCCTGTTCAAAAGCAACGGGGAGAAAAAAAAAAGTTCTAAAAAAGAAAATCACAGGGTTTAAATCAATATGGATAAAGATCTGAGTGGGACAGTGCGGGTGCGGTCCGACCTGAGCAGGCTGAGCGGCATGACGCCGGGGGACTCGGAGGCCGGCACCGTCTCGGTGTCTGTCACTGGCGTGGTGGCCGTGGTGGTGTCCTCCAGGGAGCTGCTCATGAAGGACGTGGTGCTGGAGGCTGATGGGCTGGTGGTCACCGGCGTCTGGGCCTGCTGGCCGCCCTCTGCCTCTTCTGCCTCCGCGTCCACCTCTGACACACGGGCCGCGAGAGAGACACCGAGTCAGGAGAAGGGCGACCCGGGCGGAGCGCAGCCTGACGGCATCGGCGAGCTACGGTCCGTAATGCCGAGGTCAGCGTGGCTCAGCGCTCGGCACAGGATGCAAGGTGCCGTGTGTAACACGCCCGTGCAAACAACTCGGGCGACCAGAGACCAAAGGAAAACAGGCAATATATCAGGACAGGCAACCCCATATTTATATAACCTGCTGCAAAAACACACTTCCCACTCCACCTACGCACCGGGTTTGACCTTTCCTCCAAACTGATCCTCGAGAAGGCCGCTGACCACCAGCTTGTAGATCATGGCCTGGGCCCTCTCCAGGTCGGCCAGCCCCAGGGCGCGCTTGATGGGCGAGCGCATGACCGCCCGCTTCACCATGTGCCGCATGAGGAACTGCAGGGCAGCCCGCATCTCCACCTCGTCCTGGGAGACGGGCGAGGTGGCGCAGTCCGAGTTGTGGCTGCTCTCCGTCAGGACCTTGGGGACGAGCAGCAGCTCGGCGTACTTGCTGCAGCTGAGCAGGGCGCTTAGGGTCTTCATGGCGCCCAGGTAGAGGTAGGAGAGCTGCACGACATGCATCTCCGTCTGCGCCACGTCATGGCCCCGGCCGCCGTGCTCGTGGGGTCTCTTGCGGCCGTCCGCGGCGCCGTGCTGGCCGTCCGCTTCGGCGTGAGCCTTCACCTCGTCCAGACTGTGAGACACGCGCAGGTCACCGCCGGCCTCCCTCTCCTCCGGCTGGGGCTCCGCCTTCTCCTCCGACTCGTGCCGGTGCCTGCGCTCGTGCCGCCGGAGGCTCAGCCTCCCCGCGTCCTCGTGCACGCTGGCCAGGCAGGTCAGGTCCAGCAGCAGCGAGGCCGTCAGGCCGCGGAAGCGCGAGACGTCGAAGGACAGCGGCTCGCAAGGCTCCAGGTTGTACAGCGGAGTGTCACTAGGCGACCAAAAAGTTGGGAAGCTTTAAATGGAGACCAGAGTGACAGAGGAAAGAAGAGTGAGGGACAGAGGAGGAGGAGAGATACAGGAGAGCAAGCAAAACGAAGGCGGAACTTAAAATGCAGGTGCGTGATGGGAGGACAGAATGGCGAAAACGGAGCGGTATAAATAAGGGCAAAGGAAAGAACTGACAGGTTATGTGGCACGCCCTGTTACACAGACACAGGTGAGGGTTAGGCACACATCTGTCCTCATTTCAACAGGCAAAACACCAAACGGTTTTTAAGACACTAGCTTTCTAAGAGCTCAGACCGTAGGCTGGTGCTCTGCTTCAGAAGTGTGGGGGGGTAGGTAATGCATTCCCCCAAAGTTGCCAAGACGCGTATGCAGGCTTCCGAGTGAGCATTAATGGTGGTCAGGAGACACACAGGGTTACGGCTGTAGGCGCTCAGTCACCGGCAGTACCTGATGGTGATCTCGGCCTCGTCCCACTGCACCTTAGCGGACGTGCTGCCCTCCTTGACCACCCCCAGCAAGGTGGCGTGCCGGCCGGTCTGCTTGTGCACGCAGCGGCCGCCCACGCGCAGGCCGGCGTCCACGCCACCGATGACGGCCAGTACGGGCCACACGTCCGCGCAGAGCGCCTTCAGCTGGGCCTCAGAGAGCTCGCCCGGGCCATGCCTCCCGTGCCGACCGCGCTCCTCCTCCCGGGGCTCCTCGCGGGCCTCGTGCTCCTCGCGGCTCTGCACCGAGCGACTCTTGCGCAGTCTCTGGCCCCAGCCGCCGGCTCCGCCCCCTTCGCGAAGGCAGGCCTTGATCTTCTGTAGGCGCTCCATCATGTTGCGGTTGATGTGGAGGGTCCAGCGATCGGTGCGGTGCAGGATCCGGATCAGCTGCGTGGTGGCCTCCGCCAGGACCGTGGCCATGGGGCTGCAGATGGGGTCCCCCGGAAGCAGGTCCCGGGGGGTGCCCCTCATCTGCATGTCACAGATCTTCACCTAAGGACGACACAGCGCCTCAGTTATCTAATGCAACACTTTGCAGCAGTGGTACCAAATCTGGTCCCGCAGACAGCCCATCTGTACCAGGAGCTGGGAGGGAGCAAAAACATGGCCTGTCTGCGGGATCCCGAGGACCGGCTTGGGAAACACTGCTCTGTAGTTTCCACAGAACTGAAGGCATGTTTTGGTGTGTGGCGCAGGCGTGACTTACCTTCTCTCCAGGGTTACTGCTATAGAACATCACGCACGGATACAGTTCAGTGGCATCCACATCTTCAAAGGCCAGTTTGGGCTCCTGTGGTCACCGATGAGAGACACTCATAAGTGCTGGAACCAAGGAGCCGAATCTCCACTGGCCGAGCTTACAGAGATGCCTCACATTCCAGACAAAAATGCAATGTAATGACTCCTTTGGGTATCTAAACACCCAACAGCACTGACGTCACAGGACAAAAGGTTTGGAGAAGATCACGTACCGTGAGATACGTATTTTTCCCCATCATAACAACCAATAATACTAAAATCAGCAAAAAGAATGCTACTGAAATCCTTTGAGGGAGATGGTTAGCAGCTTTTCCTTGCGAGAGTTTAAATTTCACAAACTGAACAGCTAACACCGGACGACGCCCCCCCCCCACCCCAGCCTGGCCAGACCCAAGCCTCCCTCACCTCTCCGTTCTTGCCAAAGGAGATGGTCCGGGCCTCCATGTCCAGCACGCAGGTGATGTAGTCTCCCTGGGTGAAGCTGGGCAGGGTCAGTGTCTGCTCGCCATTGTGGTACAGGTTCCCGCTGTAGGCCCGATACAGCCACATGTCCGATGTGGTGCGGTGGTTGAAATCGTGCACCGGCCAGCGGGAAACGCCCACACAGGTTCCCTCATTACCACGGTTCTCCTTAACAATGTAGAACTGCAAAGAGAAAGCACAATCATGACTACCATTTTAGTGTACTACAATGCATGGGGCTCATTTTCAAGTGTTTCCTACCCTGCATGAATACTGCTTTAGTGTGCCCTACCCTGCATTTAATACTGCTTTAGTGTGCACTATACTGCATGAATACTGCTTTAGTGTGCACTATACTACATATATACTGCTTCAGTATGCACTATATTGCATATATACTGCTTCAGCATGTACTACAATACATTGCATGAATATCATACCTGGGTAAATATCCCTTTAAGACTAACCCCTTTAAAATCACAAACAAGCATAAGCGGTCTTACTTTGCTGGTAATTACACCATAAGCTTTTTCAGAAAGCACTGTTGGCCCTTTAAATGTTTCTTAGTCAGGAGCATCTGAGATCATCCAGGCCTGTAATCTGAAGCCTAGGAGTCTGTACTAATGTCATTTCCTTTTTTATTAAAAACTTAACTAGATTGATCAGGATAAGTCTTTCATGTAATGTTTCATGTTAGGAATTGTACAGTCAGAATTTACAACATGGTTGTAATTATGTGGGAATGTGGCATGCATGGGCCCGCACCAGCCGGGGGATCGTACTTTCCACTGATAACATCCTGAGGAAATGCCCGTAGAGGCCAGTCCGTAGCCCTTGCCACCACTGCCGTGGGTCAGGCCCTGGCCATTCTCCACCACGCAGCACTGTGCCTTCTCAGGGTCGAAGGACACCTCCTGAATGGGCAGGTTCTCGTCCTCCTCCTCTGCCTCCCCCTGCATGGAAATGCCACGGCGCTTTAGCGACGCCCGAACACACCCCGGGAAGCAGGCTGGGGCCTGTGTGGGGGGTCCACTAACGCACCCCAGGCAGCAGGCTGGGATAGGGACCTGTGTGGGCGGGGCCCAAACACACCCCGGGAAGCAGGCTGGAATAGGGGCCTGCATGGGGGGGGGGGCCCAACACACCCCGGGAAGCAACCTGGGATAGGGGCCTGCATGGGGGGGGGCCTCAGTATGTGAAAGCCGTCGATACCTGTAGCTTTAACTCCTGCTCTCTCTCTCTGATGCGGATTGCGTGCTTGGCTTGGGCGATGGGCGCCTCCCACATGCAGTCAGACAGGAGGGAAAACAGGCGCTCGACTACCTGAAAGAGCAAACCAGCCAAGCCATCACCATTTCCGGACCAGCAATGAAATGTCATATCTGCGGGGGGGGCCGATGGGTCAGGCAAGCTGACCTGCATCATCTGGTCATCCTCGACACTCGACTCACAGGCTGGGAGCACGGCCTCCAGCACATGAAGTGCAAGGAGCCGCGTTCTCAGATTGCCCACCAGGGGGACCCCTGACAAAAGAGAAAAAGCAATGCCACGTTGGCCACAGTTTCCTTCGCACAAGATTTCCTCATGCCAATCATGACGATCGCAATGGCGTCTAACCTGAGCTGCATTTCTGCGCTGCAATGTTGAGAAGCACCTCTGTCCACTTGGGGGAGGCCATTTTGGACTGGATGGCTTTGGAGGATACCACCCTCCGCAGAAATACCAAAAAATCTCCCAGCTGCAACTCGGCTGTGTGCTGCTTCCGAAGCAGAGCTGTAACAGAGACAGACCCGGCCGACTCATCAGCACCTCTAACGACATGCGAGTTTTACACGCATTTAGACAGACACAGGATGAAGGGAGCAAGGCCTCCGTCCCAGTCACAGCATAAGCAGCACGGTTTCAGCTCGGAAATGCTGGAGGCACTGGCCAGGCACGGCGACTACCTCGGAAATCTCTCTTTTCTGGGTCGGCGTTCTCCTCGGATTTCTTCTCCTCGTGGTCCCTGTCTCCGGGCAGCAAGCTCACGCCCGCTCGAGAGAGCAGATTCTTCAGCTGGCTGCACAGCAGGTCCAGGAGGGATTGCACCACCTTGGGGCTCAGCTTATCAGCGTATGTCCTGCACAGTGAGAGCGGCCACAGTTGCAGAGAGAGCAGTAGGCACAGACCCGGGGAACCCGCGGCCGTTCTGTTCCGAGGCTCACCCGGTGCTGATGGCCAGGATCTGCAGCAGTCGGGTGCTGGCCACTTTGAGGGCCGTGCTGAGCTGGGACACCCCTGGCTTCTGCAGCAGCTGCAGCGGCTGGCCCAGCATGGTCTCCGTGCCACAGAGCTGAGACAGCACATTCAGCAGCCCGCTGGAAATCGCCAGGGACACATCCACTGGCTGGTAGCGCACGCTCAGCGCAAACACAGTCACCAACAGGAGGCGCTGCTGTGCTTCTGAAAACCCAAAATGGCAAAGTCAATACAGCACAACCATGACTACAAGGCTACACAAGAGATATGAGTATATGGTGAGAGGATATGGTGGGTTTGAGCCATTCCTCGGGACTCCCTTTACCTATGTGGTGTTTGTTGGCCTGCAGGGCTCTCTCCAGGGTCAGGGAGAGCTGCTGGTAGATTGTGTGCACTGCTGTTTGAATGTCCACCTGGATGTTCCTCTTTGCAGCTCGAATGCCATCCTGGTCCAAAACAGCATGCCCTGTCAACACTACGCCAATATTATGCGGCGGTGGGCAGGGTTCTGCTAATCCGCTAATTAGCAAAGCTAGCTTTTTCGTTAGCGGATTTGCGTTTCCGCTAACTTTGAAAACCGTTAGCGGACAACTTAAGCTTCCACTTAATTTAGTACAGCTAACAGTAAATCCGCTAACATTTTGTCACAGGTGAATAAAGTTTAAGGTTCAAAAACGTTTGTAAACCCTGAAAGCTGGTTAGCTTGTCAAATTTAAGGTATCTTAGTTTTAATAGGCTATCTTTGTTCACTTACATTTAGCTAGACTACATTAAATCCAACAAGTATCCACTTAAGTGATACAGGCCCTCAATTGTATTTTCCAGGTTCTGACCAATAAAGAGCCGAGACCCTGCTTCATAGTTCTGGGTAAATGGCCTCATGGTTGTAGTCCCCAAGTGGCTTCACTGAGGGCAAAATTGTCAGCATGCACCAGCTACGAAATATAAATTTTGTCAAACAGATCATCACAAAGAAAATTTCAATGCTAATTGATTCCGGAGACACAATCCAAAAAAACCAAATTGGGTAAATCCTAAATATCCCCTGGCAATCACTCAGAACTAATTGGACTTCAATCCCAAGTAAAAATTTTAGTTCTCTGTGTTTTTAAGGGTTTCAGAACCAAAAACCAAACCAAAGTTAACGTTATTTAATAATTGTTAGCGTTTATTGTTAGCTTCTGCTAATTTTTTTGTGTTCTTTCGGTTTAGTGTCCTCAAATTCAGCTTGCAGTTAGCGGATTAGTGATTAATGAGGCTAACTCCCAGTGCCCACCACAGATATTACAACTGGCCGGTACCCTCCATGCCAAGGTAACGGGGCCTGTGACATCGTGATACCCTACCTGATAGTGGTGGAGCTGGACGCTCTCTCCTTTGGCCGTCCCAGTGCCCACGGTGCCCAGGCCGAAGCAGCCGGCCAGAAACTGCAGTCTGACGGAGGTGAGGAGGGAGGCAGACAGGAAACTGGCCCCGAGGCAGCCTGTGGCCATGTCCTGGCTGCTCTTCTCCTCCATGCCGGATATAAGTGCCACGATCTGATGCAAGGCCTCGAGGCGCCGCTGCAGTCCAGCAACAGAGAAGCCCTCTTAGAACTGGTGCTTTAGGTACACTAACAGAGCAGACCACTAGGGGGAGCAAGAGCCCCAGACATTAATGACAGAGGAGCTGAAAAACATGGATCTGTTTTTAGCCAGTTAGCACCTCGTTACAGCTATGATTCACCTACAGAGTCGCGCATACGGTCTAACCGGAGGTCTGCCTGTTGTGGCCGAGGCCGCATTGCGTCCCTCCGGGCCAGGCAGGCAGGCAGGCAGCTCTCACCTCAGCCCGGCTCTGCTGCTGCTCCATGGCGATGATGGTGCCTTGGGGGCTGGTGGACATGCTCTCCTCGGGCTCCTTGAAGGCCGGGGCGTTCCCCACATCACCACTGACGAAGCTGACCACGTTCTCTATGAGGGCGTGCACTCCCAGTGACTTGCTCAGGTCCAGGTCCGAGTCCTCGTAGGAGCTGGGCAGATTGTAGGGGCTGTGCTTGGCCCGGGCCCAGGAGTCAGCCAGGGCGTCCGGAGAACTGTGCAGCAGCCCTGGGGCAGGGGAAGGTGGCGCGGCTTTTCAGAGAGGGGCACTGGGGGGGGGGGGGGTGTGGTGCGTGCGCGAAAACTGAGCAAGCTGTATGGATGGCTGAAGGTTCCATGCCGTGTGACTGCTTGGATTAGAGCATATGATTCATTCACTCTGACAAAGGTGCACATACACCAGGCTTTTCCCATGATCAAAGCAGAATATACCATGGGGGCTGGGCAGGAAGTGGAGAATGAACTCCAGAAAGTCTTTTAATGGAAGAGCAGCTAGCAAAAGCTAAGCTACAGTGACCATGGCATTCAGCGCTGGCGAGGACCCATGGGACCGCTGGGGGGGCGCGTGCCATTTCCCAAACAAGCAGGACATGTCACCAGATCACCAAATCAAATGAGGCTCTGGGGAGGAAAAGGTGAACAGAGCCAGACAGGAATACACAGCGGACTGAGGGGGGGGAGCAGATGTGGATGCTTCATGGGTCACTCTTTCCAAGGGTCGTCTTTCGCCCAGTCCCCTAAACCATAGTTCCTCCCGGTCAGCATCACAGAGACCTTCTGTGGGTCTGCTAACCCTAACCCTCAGTCATTCACCAGGCCGCCATCTGACAGCACAGAATGAGGCTGGCCGTCTACTGAAACAGCATTCGAAAGAAGAGAGGTCATTCTGAGCGTCATTCCGGGAACAGAAGATCCCTTTCTAACTGAAGACCCCTACGTTTAGAAATAAAATTGGATTTGATACCTGATATATTATCAAAGACTGTTCTGCTACAAAGCTCTGGGATTTCTTGGATGATACTGTTCCCTTATAAACTGCTAAAATTCTGTGTACCTACGTGTAAATTTCCAGACCTAAATCCCACAGGGGCATCAAGCATCTGAAGTATGGAAGACCACCAGGCTTGGCATGACAGACGCCAGGGTTTAATTCTTTTTCCCCCACAAATGGAAAATGCCGAACCAATGCATTGGGGATGGAGCGGCTGTCAGTGCGGGGGAAAAGGCGAGGGGGGGTGAGGGGTCGGTTAGGCCTGCCAGGGAATGAAGCCACATTGCAGTCATGGACAGGACTCTCTCTCTAGGAAGAACAAGGTGAAACATGCCATCGTTTACTTGCTTGGAGCTCTTCTTGATTCTGGGGCTCAACTGGCCAAATAGAAGTAAACACACTACCACACGAGAAGAGAGAGACAGAGGGGAGACAGGTGAGACGGCTGCCAGGGGCTCGGGGCTGCTCAGAGCACAGGGAGGCCAGCACAACGCCCTGATCAGACCTCCAAGAAGGACGCTTCCAACAACAGAGGGCAATTTCAGCTCATCAATAAACCCTCTTCCACTGGGTAACAAACTGAGCCAGCTACAGTGGCACCGTCTTTACAGAAAGACTAACACAGGAAGTATGAGGTATTTAATACCATAATACTGTATATGATACAGGCTAACATTTAACGCTCAAAAGTCAGATGACATGAAAAACCTTCCATGCAAATGTTCAATAAAAACTAAGTTGTATTTAGCTTCAAACGTGTAAGCAGCATTAACACTGACTTTAGTCTTACCTCTCTTTTTGTGAGAAAAGGCCAAGTCCAAGTCCACATTTCTTCTGCCACTCTGAACAAAAGAAAACAAGCAAGAAAGCAAAGCTCACCTCGCTGTAACACCAGACATTAAAAGCAGACTGGCCATCGATTTACACCCAATCCGCCACAAGGGGGAGCCGCTCACCAGCGTATAGCCCTCCTCGTCAGACTCGGGCTGGGACAGGTCCGACTCACTCCGGGACTTGATGAGCCGGAAGCTCGGGCTGGCCTGCACGGCGCGGCTCTCCGCGCTCAGGCTCTCGCTCCTAAACAGAGGGGGCTGCTGTCACTCGATCGTCTGGGTAACGCTGGCCTGTCCAGCACGGCCCTCTCCGTATCCCCCAAGCACCCCTCAGGCACTGGGAGGGGGGGGGAGAGTGTCCCCCCCTCCCCTGGGAATGCCAGTAACCACAGAGCTACTGCCCGTTACCCTGGGGCATTACTGCAGGCACGGTACAGTCACTCATAATTAGGGTGTGAAAGGTAAAGACTCCGGTACAAAGAGGTGGCGCCCACCTGGTCATGATGCCCACCGTCTCCTGGGAGCTGCTGCTGGGCGCCGGGACGGGCCCGTCGTCCTGGTGCTGCTTCAGTGTCTCGGCCAGAAGCGGGCTCACCCCCAGCACCAGCAGCACGCAGCGGTGGATGACCGAGTTGCAGGCCGCCGTGTACAGGTCCTGTCCCTCGGGGAGGCCCGGGCTGCCGCGCCGGTCCGCCGGGACGTGGGGGGGCTCCTCCTGCCCGCGGGGGGCGGGGCCCGAGCCCAGGGCGCCTCCCCCGCCGGCCCGTTCCCGCTCGCGGCCGCGAGCCACCTCCCGCGCTGAGAGGAAACATTGAAAGATTTCTGCACCGTGCGACACAAGAGACACAGAGCGGGAATTAGAGGGGCTGGCGGCGGGCGGCCCAAAGGTCAAAGGTCAGGCCGCTACCGGAGCGGGAAGGCGGCGCCGGGACCCTCGCAGAGCACGGCTCGGCTGCGCTAATGGGCTCTTAAAGGAGGCGAGACAGATGCAGATCAGGCGACACCAGCGGCAGACACGCGGCACTTTCACATCATGCGTGAACACGGCCCTCTGATCTTTACTGGCATCTGCCATCATTACGATTATTTTAATTCCAGTTTAAGTTACACCTCTGACCCCTCCATGTGGACTGGCATGAAGCGGGCCCCAAGCCGATCACCCCGCTGCCCTCTAGCGGCCCCTAGTGGCCCCTGAGCAGAAGCGCCAATCTGCAGCAGGTCTCTGCAGCTGCCTGACCCCAGCCACGGCCCCGACACCATACTCACTGCCGGGGGTCATGACCTCGCGCTCCTCCTCCTCCTCGTCCTGCTCCGGGTGGCCCTCCTCTCGCTCCCGCTCCCGCTCCCGGTCGGCCCGCTCCTCCAGCTCCGCCTCCTCGTCGATGGTGCGCGTGAAGGTGTGCTCCTGGGGGTCCAGCTCCAGGGAGTCCTGGTTGTCCGAAATCTGGAAAAGAGCAGCCCGGTCATATCCGGACGATGGGGCGGGGTGGAGGGCGCGTGGAGACCTTTCCGAGCGGGTAACGTACCCGCCTGTCCCGACTAGATGAGCGCGTCTGGATGAGCTCCATGCTTTTACAGGCCAGCAGGCGGCTGCGGACTTTGTACACGCTGCGGTACACCTCAGTCAGGCTCTTACAGGGCTGGTACCTGTCGGGATTCAAAGCAGGCGTCAGACTGTCATTAGGACAGGGAAGGGAGGCGATGCACGGGCCAGACCACTGGATACGCACCTCCCCTCTCCACAAGCCTGGCCCAGGAGCCCCGTGTGCTTCAGCAAGGCTGCCAGGACGAACCTGGACACCGTATCCAGCAGCGATTCGTTACTCAGGGTAGCACTATCCCAGTCTGAAAAAGAGCAACATTTCAGAGGTGGAAAGTTCAGAAAGTAGAAATCCAGACCAAGATTTTGGTTCAACCAACCAGATGAGTGCGAAGGACACACCGAAGAAAACACACAAGACACAGGTAGAACATGCAGCTCGTTACACACAATGCAGTGCAGGATTC
>JAODKN010000008.1:20872431-20893521 GCA_026774425.1 Petrocephalus zakoni | reverse complement strand
CCCCCCCCCCCGCCCCCCCCCCCCCCCCCCCCCCCCCCCCCGCCCCCCCCCCCCCCCCCCCCCCCCCCCCCCCCCCCGCCCCGCGCCACATGAGCCAGGGCTTCTGACACGGCAGCTTAAACGAATGGTGGGGGGGCGTTTACCTCCTCAAAGAGACAGAGAGCCGCTTCGTACAGAGAGCAGAGCCCGTCGGACGTGCGCGTGGGCTCTCTCCAATGACTCCTGTCTCCCGAAGAGCCCTAGGAAGGTGAGATGGGGGAGATTATCAAGGAGGTTACAGTAAAGGATTCTGGGGTGCAATGCAGCCATACATTCAGTTCAACTCTATTTTTATACGGCGTATTTCACAGCACCAAATTCACCCCAAAGCACCCCCAAGGCACCCCTAAGTCACCCCAAGGCACCCTACACGGGTGTGCTGTGATACATTCCTGCATCAATCACAGAATAATTCAAAAACAGGGAAAAAAGTAATACAAAGTATACCAGATGACAATGGAGAACATGAACCAAAATACCGACTATATTCTTATATATCCACTTGGGTAGAGATGTTCCATGAGGACAGTCCACACCAGCAGCATTCCATCAGAGGGACGAGCCCGACGGGACTCACCAGAGAGCGGCGCATCTGCATCAGGATGTTCATGAAGCAGTCGTAGCCAATGAGGCCCTCCTGGCTGAGGAAGGCCGAGCTCTGCTCCATGCTGCTGACCACGGCAGAGGCCGCCAGCGCCATCTCTATCCACTCCAGGAGGTAACGCAGAGAACCCCTCTGCGCGGCCAGGCCCAGCAGCAGCTCTGACGCCAGCCTGCGGCCCACAATGTCGGCCCCCGAGTTTGGCATGGTCACCCCCTTCAAGAAGGTGGTCACCTGGGCCAGGCAGTCCAGGCCCATGGGCGGGATCTTGCTCTCGTTGGCCAGCGACAATGGCGGCAGGGAGCTGACCACGTCTATGGCGGTGTGGATGACGTCGTTGCACAGGCTGAGGCCCGGCGACTGGGGCGGCATCATCCAGCTCTGCCGTAGCAGGGCGAAGAGAAGGCTGAGGCCCGTGCGGACGCCCATCTCAATGAGCGCGTCGGTGCTGGAGCGCGGCCGCTCGCTGACCGAGTGCAGGTCGGCCGCGCCGGCGCTGCTCTCGGGCGAGTGCTGCTGCTGCTTCACCTTGCCCTTGTCGTGGTACTTGTTGGAGAGAGCGTAGAAGGTGCGCTGCAGCACCAGCAGCCGCTTACGCAGCGCGGCGGCGAAAGGCGAGTCCGAGCACACAGTCTTGGCCAGGGCCAGCTGGCTGCACAGGAGGGCATCCAGGTAGTGCTCCTGCTCGTCGCTGGAGAGCGACTCGCGCTCGAAATCCGGGAGCTGGGGGCCCTTCAGGCACAGCACTTGCTGGGGCAGGAGCACCACCTCCTTGTTGGTTACCAGCTTGGAGTAGAGCACAGACACCCCCTCCCGCGTGGCGATGGACTCGCTGTCCTCGCTGATCCAGGAGCTGTTCAGGTGCTCCAGCCATTTGAGCTTCACTGGAGGGATCGTGAGGGCCATGGTACGTCACTCAGTACCCATGGGTTCTGGGGAGGAGGAGACAGAGAGGCTGCTGGGAAAAAAAGAGCACTCTGAGCAGTGTCCACAGGCACAGCGCAGCCGCCGAGGGGTAAGGCCACCGTCACTTACACGGAGGTCACATAAGGTTTCTCAGATTTATCCCGGCCTTGCTGACGGAAAGGCCTGCGACTCACAGCGGCTGATAAGAGCTTACAAAGTGCGTTTCAAGGTGTCTGATAACCGAGGAGCTCCTGATTCATACAGCTCTACTGGCAGAGGCCCTATATAGATAAAGTACCATCTGGCTGCATGGTCCCCACTGATACCAAGACCATCATCCACGCATTTGCGGGTGAAAAAAACACTGACAACAGGTTTGATGTATACAAAAATTTACAAGGCCAGGTTTTAATTTAAACGTGACCGCTGATTCATCTAGACAACAGTATTTCATAACATATGTGCATAAAGCAAGTATATATATACACACACATACACACACACACACACAAAATAAGACATATAGGAATGTCAGGATGTCTTCAGTTATAAATAGCGCCATAAACCGGCCCTGGATACTCAAACAAAAATTCAATGTTCTATGGACTTTTTATTACAAGTCAGTCACAACCAGTAAACGGTAAATTTAAAAAAATCTAAAAGAAGTAAAACATTTGTGCAATATACACAGAGCTTGCAGAGACTTGTGCAACCCTGCCTGGCTACGATGACCTAAAGTCCACAGCGAAGTACACACACGAGCACTAACCCCACACTACGTCTGCCAACATTGCTTAGTTACTCATTACTGTAGCCAGAAAGAACGGACATTAAACATTATATTTAGTCATTCTGGGTTCTTTTATTTACACGGAAATTTACAAACAAGCAGACTGGAAAATCTGAATGGAATATCGGAAAATGCGAGCTCTTGCTGACGCGGTGAGACCTCCCAGAATTCCGCAGCTCCTGTCCTTTCGGAACAAAGCTGCATTATGGAATGAACACCATGACCCAGGTGACCTAGTGCGATGCATTCAGAGCAACGGGGAGTGGAGGCGTGTCTGACCCACCAGGCCACAGCACCAAGGCAGTCACGCTATCCACCCCCACGAGAGACAGGCCCCCGCGGCACTGGTTAGCAGCCGCCATGCACGTTCCTCAGACGACTCTTGATGGTTCACTGACCTGTGCTCTGTGCACAAGCGAGAGAGCCATAAACAGGAAGCAGCAGGTCGTGCGAGGCTGACACACTAATGCACCCCCCCACTCCCCCATTAAGCTGCTCTTTCTGTTCTTCAGCTCTGATGGGGGGGTGGGGGTTCTGCACATTTTACACTGCCCTCACATACGAGTGGCGCCATATGTTTAGCTAAAGCTCGGCCTGTCATTACCGCCCTGGTACCTGGCACTTAAAGCCCGCAGCCACGACCGGCCTCTTAACCAATCACGGCCAACGCGCATCTTCAAAACCAACATAACATGCATATAATCACGGCACATCCAGACGTGCCAAAATCTCAATGAATTCTTTCCATACACAGCAGCCTTATTTCAAATTGCCCAGATAAGGCAATTAGCACTCTTCCATAGTACAGAAGACTCAAACAATTACATAACTATTGTAAATCAATATTGACATTAAGGTTAAAAATTAACAGCTAATTTTATCTAGCTGGCTTATTTATAGATAACCAGCGTTCAGACCTGCTCCAGCACATCACAGACACATTACTCTTACTGCTACACTTTACCCATTTATAATCTCCCCTTATAATACAGATATGCATGTACTGCTCCATATTAGCCTGCCATATTGTACTCCGCGGCACTGCGGGGACGTGCGCTCAGTGATTAATGTCCCGCATTTAACTCATAAACGCATGTACTTGGGAGGGTGAGGCAGCGGCTGTGGATGGGGGGGGGGGCTGGGATGCTGATTCAGCACCAGCTTTGCGCTAACAGCCCCGCTGGCCAGCCATGGGCTCAGCACAGCCTCCTATTACCCTGTGGCTTTTATTCTCAGAGCTCCTCAAGTAATATGATCGTAATAGGAGGACAGGGCAGGGTGACAGCTGGAGGGGGGGCCCGTGGGGACAGGGCAGGGTGACGGCCGAGACGGAGCCGGTAATGGCGGAGGGTGACAGCTGCCCATCGCCTCGCACCGCCACTACCCCCCCAGCGCCGTCCCGTCACTTACCGGGCAGCGGCACCGCATCGCGGCCCCAGCCGGACCGGAAGGAGCGCTGGCCGGGCTGGGGCGGTAGCGGGACCTGCACGGCACTCCCCGGTACATGCGGCTCCGCGCTGCTAGCCGGCATAAAGGCCGGTCCTCTCCCCGCCGGCCGGGGGACAGCCGAGTGGCGGACGCGAGCCGCCCGGTTCCGGTTCGGGTTCCGGTGCGCTGACTAATCAGAACCGAGCCGCCAGCCGAACAAAGAGCTAAGAATGCGGCTTTTTAAGGCGCCGCCGTGGTCCGGCCGCACACGGAGCCCCGCTGCCTCCGGAGCCGGACGCCGGCCGGCGGAGAGCCCGGCTTTAGCCGCCCGGTAAGCGGCGGAGGGCCCGGGCTGCGCCTCCGGCCTGTGCGCCCTCCGCGCCGCGGGACTCGAGTAGAGCGAGGCGGGCTTACCGTGCGCTGGGGCGGGCCTGCCGGGTGCCGTGCGCGGCTAGCTGCGCCTAGGAGCCGGCATGCTACCCGCAGGCGAAGCGGTCCTCTCCGGGGCGACTCGTCCTCCGTGCGGCCGCCGCTCACGGGACGCTGGAAGGCGGCTGGAGGCTGGAGGCGGGCGCTGACGCGTCTGCGGCGCGGCGGCTCAGGCGGAGGGACGCCGAGCCCCGAGAAACGCCCTAGCGGCGCCCCCGCCGATGCCGCGCATCCCCCCCGCCGTCGGGGCGCTGTGACCGGGCCGCTGTGAGCGCAGCGCCGCCGGGGACCGTGCTGCCTTGCGTCGCCTCCTAACGAGCCTCATCCGCGCTCAGGCAGAATGCGGCGATCGGCGCGTCCTTCCGGTTCCCGGGACCCGCGGACCGCACAAAGGGATCGGGGGGGATCGGGGGCGCAGCGCCGTTTGGGTCCGGAGCCCTGCGATGACAGCGCTAATGCAAATTAACGGGCTACTATTGCGAATAAGTACAAAAGCACAGCGCGTTATAAACAATATACAGTTATAGTTATAAACGGCATGACCGCATAATTATAAGGAAATAATGCCTAGCCGGACAGTGCCGTTCACCTTCCTATACATCACACATGATTCCTGATGCTCCTCACTTCCTGGGTTTGCCCCCCCCCCCCGGGCGGGTGCACGCCGAAAGATGGGTGCGGTTTGCGCTTTTCGGTAACTTATGCTATTTACACGGGACTTCGACGCTGGGAAATACGTTTGCTGCTACCTGGAAGTCGGGGGGGCGGGGGGTCAAATGGGAGAGCGATTTGCTGGTGATACTGATGCCGAAACTGAATTTATTAAAACATTTTCCGTTCAGTTTACTTAGCTGAATATTTCTATTGAATTACGGCTGTTTTCTGGGGGAAAATGCAAAACCAGACCATGTGACAGTTATACGTAGGGCATAATCACGTTTTCTTGAATGGGGATTTGTAATTTTAGTATCAAAATATATTAAATGAGTTTATTAACCGCCAACCCTGACCTGGACATACTGCTGGAAAATCTGCGTGCACGATACGCTTTATAGGACCCCTTCTTACTAAACATGCAGCAATGCAGCATGTGGCTGGAACATGCACGCATGCACGAGACGCTTCATAAGACCCCTTCTTACTAAACATGCAGCAATGCAGCATGTGGCTGGAACATGCACGCATGCATCTGCCCGTTTCTCTGCAGGACAACTTATCAGCAGCGCACAGTGACAGGGTGAGAGCTATCTCACCCAAAGCAAGGACGGCACCCCCGCCTGAAGACAAGCGGCCTTTATATATAACATGCAAATAAGCGTTCGAAATGACAACAATGATCCATAAATAATGTGTAACTTAGACCTTGGCATACAAGATGTTTGTGGCGTAGTGGTAAAGGCCATACATTGGCATTCTTCCTCTTGCTGTTATAAAAAATATGCGCAATTCGTACTTCTCGACTGTCTTGATGTTAAAATAACTGATATTGCATAACTTTTAAGAATTTAAAGAATTAGAACAATAGTAACAGATCAACAAATTTATTAACGGCAGATTACCTCAGATTTGGTTCTTTAAATGATTCAAAATTGACGATAACATTTATGCTATGGAAAACGTGTAGGGTGTGACTTGAAGTACATAATTTGGCCACCAGAGGATGCTCTTGCTCCAAATGGTATTCAATTGACAGGATTAATAATAATACTATGGGATTGGAATGGCACACACAAAATTCTCTAAGCTGAGTACGTGCTATTGCATAGGCATTCAAAAGGGGTGAGGTAATGCTGCCTGTCACTCGTTCTGAACAATAGCACAGCATGAAAAACTGAAGTTTGCGACATACTGTATGTTTCAGTGCATTATAATTAAACTGGAGGACGCATTAGACAGTGATTCGAAAGACGCACGCAAAACAGAACCTAACCTTCCCACCCACTTCATCAGGCAAAAAGCCATCTTGGATGTGGATTGGAACAACATTAAACAAAGCGCCACAAACTCTGGTGAAACGGTAAAAACAGTCACCCGCTGTCGGATACCAGTTTGAGGAAGTGGGACTTTATTTCCTGTCATGCTAAGATAAGAGGTCGTTGCATAGAAAAGACATTCGGTTCTAAAATATAATTACAGATTTTCTGGTGGTTCAGCATGGCTGCGAAACAATACTGTTAATAAGTACGTTTTTGAATATTAACGATCCATCTGTGCAGCTAGACATAAAAGCATAATATTTGACAGTAATTTGTATTTTCATTTATTTCATTCCAGTATTCCACCCTAACACCACCAGCAATACAGATCTGACTACTGTCTGGGCTCTGTCTCTGTACAGTCTGCATCTCCAGTGTCCACATTCTGCCCAAAAAAATGTGGCTTCAGTGCCCCTGTAGTGTCCCTGGCATGTGTGCAGGCTGGGTGATCTCTCCATTTTAATGACATATGATAATTTGTATACCATCTAACAATTTTCGAACCATTTATCTGGCAGAAGGTCATCGGATTCACCAGGAGCCTCTCCCAGGACACAGAGAGCAGGGGAGATTCTTAAAATGCCGATCCATCACAGGGCACACGATTCCTCTAATTGCATGAAGAGGGGAACCGGAGTATCTGGATTGAACCCAGGAAATGTAGGGAAATCATGTAGAGTCCACACAGATGTAGGCTGGCCCAGCAATTGAACCCACAACCCTGAAGTTGCAGTGCTATGGCGTTTCCCAGCAAGCACGCACACTAATAATCACATTTTAACCAATGTAAAAAATGTTCCTATGCTTTAATATATCCTTTTATCAGATGCATTCAAATTTGCATGTAGTAGTCAAAGAAATTAAATGTGAAGACAAAAAACTGGAAGTCACATTACAAATGATGGTGAACATGGAGCTTTGTGACTCCGGCGGAGCCCTGCTAATCTGCCTGTTCTCAATGTCAGTGGTGGCCGAGGGCTTGTTTCCATGCCCGAGGGCCTGACGCCTCTTGTAAATATATCATCGTACAGCTAGCTTAGCGAGTTAGCAACGGGCTGTGCCGTACGTGGGGGACAGTGCTTGGAACACAGTGCTTTTGTAACCTGATTCATTGCTGTGCCATTTCTGCATCCTTATCCTTTGATACTGATGTCTGTTGTGAGGAGCAAACCCAGAGCCTGACAGGGCTTTACACTAACACTGCAACACGCACACACACATACACACGTTTCTATGTATGTCTTTGCGGGGACCGTCCATTCATTAATAATAGCAAAACCTTAATCCCAACAACGACAACCTTAACCCCTACCCAGCCCTAGAAAAATGTCACCACAAGGTCAAAACAACTGGTTTTTATTACATCGTGGGAACATTTGGTCCCCATAATGTAATATATACATGACCACACAGACACACTCATACAGCTACACGGAGACACGCTGCCCCTTTGCTGGGGTGTCAGCCACCTCTCAGATCTGCTGCAGCAGCATCTCCCAGGGCAGATAAGGACACGATATTTCAGCTTGCAAAGCTGCCCTCGCTTCAGAAGCACAATATATGTAAGAGATTTACCATTAGCAGAGTTCTATCATGTAATCTCCTCACATCTCAGAGAAGAAACATTTGAGAAGTCCTGCTCTCCAGCACCAGAAATGTGCCCCATAACATCACTCATCCTCCTGGTCTCATTCAAGAAGTCGTTTCCTGCTCAGAGGCCCCGTCTTAATGGACTCCCTGAAATCAGAATCAGAATCTTTATTGCCACAGGAGCAAGGCAGGTGGAAACGCTGTGACTCACAAACGGATACAACAGTAAGCCAGGATGGTGCAGTATGTGTACAAATAATTCTGAAATGACTGACAGCATGTGTTTCCAGTTTCAGTTCAATTCAATTCAGACAATTACTCCATGGCCTGATGCAATTTTAATAACATCATGTAAAGCCACATGCCTCAAAGGCACGGTGTGCAGAGAACCCTGGCCCAGAATGCACTGGGGCCCTGCCCCCCCACAAGAAAAAGAGGACAGGATTCTTATCGAAGAAGGCAGTAGGATCACATATGCTGTGCTAACAGGCACTAACAGCAAAGGCACTAAAGCCATTATGCCTCATTTAGAAAGCATAAGCAATAAAGCATTGGGATGAAATGTCCTCTTTATTGTATGGGTACAGAAAAACTGCCATATGAGCTCAACATGTATATACAGGCCGTGCATTCATCATGTCATGTGCATTAAGTGCATTATTCTGTGCTTAAAATCCTGAGCTCTTGAGGTAATGGCCAATAAAAGCATATGATAAGGATTAATGGAAACATTTGGCAGAAGAATGTCTCACCAGATGAACACAAAGTGAAGCTGTGGCTTCACAGTGCCCATAAGACCTTCCTGACATGGCCTAATACTTAGCACACAGCAGAAGAAACTGCATTCACTCCCTACGCCCACTGTCAATAAATAAAATCATAAAAATTAGGAAAACAAATGAGTTAATACATCAATCAGCTGTTGGAAACTAAACAAACTGGAAAGTAAGTAAAATAGCAGGTAAACTTGTACAGTGTCTTTAGCATTATAAGCATGAAAGACCTGGAAATATGAGAATATACAAATGTCGTAAACTATATAAGACAAAGTAGACAAAATATTAGCATAAATGCAGAATTAAAATTCACAAACAGAATTTGACCAAAACAGATTAAAACCTCATGAGCTGAAATTAATAATTAATCATTATAGAAAATTGGTGACAATATTTGTCTGGGGGGTGGTGGGGTCCCTCTCTATAGGTCTTTTAAAATCACATGATTGGAAGATGGTCACGAAGAATCGTTATGTCACCGTTTGTGCGCAGTCAGTGGAATGCGGGTGTCATGTCAGGAGGGGCAGAAGAGCTATTAAAGTTAGAATGCCACAGTCACGGCAGCATCATGGGGGCATCTCTCACCGAAGCCAGAAGCACCTTGAGGAGCAGGACAGGCAGCTTAGGGACAGCGTGCCGCCTACGGGTCGTCGAGATCAACGTCCGTGCACAGGCTGACTATGCAGCACAGGCTGACTATGCAGCACAGGCTGACTATGCAGCACAGGCCGACTATGCAGAGAACCGTGACACACACAGTTTATTAGAAAACAAAGGCAGGGACGCCGCGGCTCAGCCGAGTCACATGACTGGCGAGCGCCCCGCTGCGGGTTCAGAATCTCACAGATCGGCGTGTTATTTCAGCCTCGGCGGGGCTCGCTGTGATTCGTGACAGGCGAAAACTGAGAATGACAAATGTCATCGGAATGTCAAGTATAAACGACACAGGATAATAAAAGGACAGAAAATATGCATGGGGATGGTCACCCTTATAAAATACTGTATTCTGCCCAGGTTTATAATATAAAAAGAGTAACCACATTAAAATCGTCAAGGCACTGAGCGTGTAAGAGCAGCCTGGTGCTGGCCCTCTATGGCTGTACATAATATGTAAGGAGCCATTGACTGTCGCCTTATTATATACATATCACAGCGTATACTGGCTGGAGGCGACATCATCTGACTAGGTGTGGCAGGGTGGCGAGTCCCTCAAAGCCTCCCCATCGGCGCGGCCCGTAAAGGCGCGATCTGCGTCTCGGCTGCGACCGGCCTGGCCGACGTCCGCATCAGCCGCATTTAATGCGACATTCAGGTACCTGTAGGTAGCGAGACCTGCGCCGCTGCTGCGGCCAGCGGGCCAGGAGATGGAGGTCCTGTTTAACGCCGGGGCTCGGTGTTACAGAGGTCAGCTGTGACAGTGGGGGGAGCCAGCGAGTAATGGCTTCCACTTCCTGGAATGTGGGGGGGGGGGGGGCTTCAGTGCGACACGGACGGGAAAAGAAGCGACTGAAGGTGAAACGGGCTCCCGAGGAGTGGGAGTGATCCTCGGAAGCACGGGTCCGGGACGGGGCGGCCTGCAGAAGCTGGGGGCGGGTTAGGGTCAGGCTCCCGCTGGAGCGCCGCTCCTCTGCGTCTCCTTTCCGGAGCTCGTCCTCCCCTCAGGATGTGCTGCTCCTCTTCCTGTCCCTGCGCCTCCTTGGCATCCCGTTCTCCTGGTCGCTCTCGTAGTCCCTCTATAACGAGAGGCACAGACACTCGCATCCGCCGTGCCACTGCCCAAACATTAAGGTCACACCTACCGCTGTGGACCGTGGAGATCAGGAAAAACTGGTCTAATGATGATTTAAGCGACAAATCTGAACGAAATTCAAGGTAATATCTTATTCCCGCCTGTTCTGTGTGTGCATTAATAACAGAAGATAAACGGGTCTGTCAGCGCGGCCCGTACGCACCAGCTCGGAGACCTCCTCGCTGTCTTCCTTCTTCATCATGCGCCTTAGGTGGTTGCAGAGGGCTATAATCCTGAAGGACATCTACAGGAAAGGACAAGCGGAGTGAGGGCTCAGCGGCGCCCCCCACGCCATGAGCCAGCCGCGGCTGCCTGCCCCCCGTTTACCTTCCATTTACGCCGGATGTATTCCTTCCTGAAGTTCTCGATGTTAACGACGGAGAGTCTGCGGACCAAAGCTTCTCTGGGGTTCAGCGGCTGGAAGGCAGAGACGCGAGCAAGGTCAGCGGGAGCGTGGCGGAGAAAAGCGAGGGCGGCAGGGGCCGGGCGGGACGGGCCACCTTCGGAGCTGACGTCACACGCCCCCATGTTAAAACACTCATGGCATCTTATCCATCTTGTCATTTCAATGATGAGGATCAGGCCGGGGCTGCAGTTCTGCACAAGCCCCCAGTGCCAGGAGGCACATGACATGGGATGGGGAAACATGACGGACATAAGAAATACCATTCCACTAGCGATGCGCCATATATCTTTATATCTTAACAAATCCATACTGACCGACATTCAGCAAAAATCAAGACACTGGCACTGATCTGATCATCATCTATATTGCAGGCCGATATTTAGATTTTAGTCAATATTCAAAGTTAGCAGCACCAGAGCTATTAACATACGGGAGAAGATCGACTTTGACAATCAGCCATTTTCTGTATCGGAGAGATTTTGTTGGTTTTTTCACCACTTAGAACCTCGCTACAGCCTCCCAGGCTGACATCTCCCTTCCGGCTTTATCTGATGTGGTTGCTACCCACAATCATCTTGAGAAGCAACAGCACCAGTATCGGTTATTAGTATGAAAGTTTCCACATTGGTGCATTAATGCATGTCACCAAGATCATTTTGAACATATAACCTTTATTTCTTAATCCCTGGTGGAGGGCTGAGGTTGCACTTGGCATCCCTCCAGACGGAGAGGTAAGTGCACACAGCCCCCCAACACGGCCGGCCATGTGTATCCTCCATGACTGGGTGAGAGGGCCACAGATTCACAGGCACCGCGAAACAGAGCTGCTGCTCCTTCGGATTTATCCAATTAAGCCGAGCTGGCTTGGGCATCTCATGAGGATGCTGCCTGGTCAGCTCCCAAGGGCACGTCCAGACACGTCCTACTGGGCAGAGGCCATACAGAAAACCTGGGGGATCATATCTCCTAGCTGGCCAGGAAACATCTGAGCTTAGCCCAGAACAAGCTGGAGGTGGTGGCCTTGGGCAGAGAGGTCTAGTCTGACCTGACTGGCAAACTGCCAGCAGAAGAGGTGACGTGTAACTGATAAGGAAGCTGATAGCCATCGGAGGTGAACTTCTTTCAGCTGCTCTAATCCCATGTCCTCAACCCTAGCTTTCCACCTTGGTGCTTCCATGTACTGCTGGTGCTCTAAATCATTCTTAATCATGCAACTAATTTCACTGCTAATAAAAGTGCATGGACATGAATTACGTCAAAACAAAACGACATGACAAAGTGGGAAATAGGTAAGGTGATTCAGAGCATCTGCAATGTCCACAAAGTCTACTGTTCAAAATGTGACATTTTTGGCCATTAAATATGATCATACAAAACAATCTTCTTTCATTAGAAATGGAATACAATGTGTAGATCAGAGCTCTGGAGCAGTAATGTCCCACTACATCCAATATAGAGGCCTTAAATTCAATAAATGCATCATTCATTTATTCATATAATACAAGAATAAAATACTAAAATAACAGACAGAAGGTTCATCTACTAGTTTTCATAAGTTATGTCTATTAGGGGCCTACATGGTATAAGATAATGTAGTCCTCAGTTCAAGTCCAGTTTAATCCCTGAGAGAAGTTCCTCTCCACAGGATTGCTGGAGAAGCTCCTTCAAAGCCTGATTAATATCATTGTTGAAGACCGAGGAGAGGTTTGTACTGGTGTAGCTTCTGTTACCAATGTCAACCTGGAAGGAGGTGATGACCTCCTGTATCCAGACGAGCTCAGATGACAGCTCCTGCCTCAGGGAATCGAGGTGTGACTTCCTCTCCTTATACTTCCCATCGATTCTGCTGAGGTTGGCATCCACCGCGTTGATATCATCCTGCAGGTGCTTCTTCATTCCTTCCACCTTGCGGAACTTGTAGCGGATCTGGGAGAGCTCGTGCCGCACATGTTCACTCTCCTCCTTGTACCAGGAGTCCTTCTCATTGTAGATGGAGACCAGAGCATCGATGTCCTCCTGCAGCGAATCATGAAGGCCAGCGATGTTATCAAAGCTGGTCTCCATTGAGGAGATGTCTTCCACTACTTGAGCGAAGCGCTCAAAGTTGACGTAGGTGTTGTTGGGGGGCATGCTGGAGTGGGACTTGATGGTGTACTCCTTCAGGCGTTTGGTCTTCAGCTTCCTATGCTCTTTCTTCTTACTCTCCAGTGTCTTGGTTTCATCTTTGTGCTCATGAGACTTTGAACACAAAAACGCAGGAATTACTGAATAGGAACTGGCAGCAAGATGACGTCTGACAAGGACCTATGGAGCAGGCGAGCCGGAAAGGCCCGGGTGGTCCACGGCACTTCAGGGGTTAATTCACACCGCAGGCAGGGGGTGCAAAAATGAAAACCATGCATGGATTGTTCTTCCTTCCTTCCTATATTTTTCCAGATGGGTTGATGAGGCTTCCACGTTAAAACAATGAGCCGCATTCCACATCTGAGGATATTTCAGGTAAATGTGCATCTCAGTTTAATAAAATTATAGCAATATCTACTAAAAAGTTTACAGGGAAGAGCACAGTGCAGAATATTCAAATGTATTTAGAAATAGTAATAAGCGCATGCTGTCATTGATTGTAGTACCGAGACCATTCTCCAGGGGGAGCTCAGCTGCTGAGATTTAAAACAATCCTCAGCCTGTGTGCCAGCAGTCTTGTAAATCGCCCAACGCCTCATCTTGTCTCCTGCACTGCTGAGGGCAGCACGGCCGCCTGGCCGCCTGTACACCTCCACGCCGTCACTGCTACCGTCACGAAGCTTCACAGCGGCCATCAGCATTAGTCAGCGACAGCGTGCACGTGCCGGCACGATCCGGAACGCAGAGGAACACCGAGCTTACAGTTCTGGTAAATTCCTCTACTCACATAAGCCGTAACACAATACCTTAATCCAAGGATGGTTAAGCGCGTCCTGAATTGTCAGCCTCTTCCTGTCAGGCAAAAAGCAAGGGCTGAATCACCAAAGTGAGATAAACAGAAGTACATCACCCATGTGGTATTCTCACTACAGCTCGCATTACAAGCCCCAACCTGCCTCCATACCCAAACTCTGCCCAAGAGGAATCCTGAAAACCCTTTATGGTCTAATGTAGTGTCTCCCAACACGCTGCTCGGGGACCCACAGGTGGTCCACATTTTCTCTCCCTCCCAGCTCCTGCCAGTCTGGGGCCCCGAGGACCGGATTGGGAAACTGGTCTAATGTACCTAGAAAGATTCTAATGCGGCTCCTTGGGCCTATTTCCTGTTCCTGCCCTCCCTTTGTGCAGCCCACCTGGTGTCCTTCTCAAGCAGCTGCCTGATGAAGCTCTTGGCCAGTTCGCTGGTGTGGCTGAAGAACTCCTCGTCAAACTCGTAGTTCATGGCCGAGATGTTTGCGAGAGTCTCCTGCTTATTCTCGCCGAGGAAAGGCGAAGCTCCGCTTAACCTGAAGGGACAGACCGCCAGAGATGCCCTCTTAGCCCCTTCTGTAACCGACATTATCAAACAGGCTAATATAAACGAGAGCCATTTTGCACTTACAGGATGTATGTGATGACCCCTATGCTCCTATAAGAGGACAAACAGAAGGTTAAGCTGTTTGAAAGAACCGCAGCCGTCTAGATAAATGAGGCGGGTCATACCACATATCTGCTGCTAAACCCAGAGGCTCGTAGTTGACAATCTCTGGAGCTGCAGATTAACAAGAGGGCAGTTATGAGCATTAGGTGTGAGGAAAAAAAAAAACAGATCACTCCTTTTCTGCTAAATACCCAGAACAACTCACCTACAAACTCAGGAGTGCCAAAAATGTTCTTAAACTCCACCCCGTCCTCGATTCTGTGAGCTAGGCCAAAATCGATGAGTTTTATCCGCGGCAGAGGGACGTTCTTATCGAGCAGCATGATGTTTTCAGGCTGAGAACCAGGAGAAAAGCGCAAAATTTTTCACAATAAAGCAGCATTTCCTGAAGGCCAGAAGCTGTGAAGATATGATACTGCAGAAACATAGGGAGAGCAATTTCCGTGCAGTGATGAGCTCCCAAAGGAGAACCGCGGCCCTGTCGGAGGTGTGGCGGCTGGGATTTGCGCGAGCTTTACGTGACATTTGCATAATGAAATCACTGCCATACTCCTGGAATCCCAGAGCATGGTGCCAAACCCAGGGCTCTGGCAGCTGCCCCACCCAGGAAATGATGTAACCGGAAAGCACACCTTGGCTGTGATGCCCTGTGACATGCAGCTGACGCAGGCTCAGTGTCAGAGAGAGAGCCAGCTGCAGGTACTCCACCCTCTCTCACCCCCTGCTCCTCAGGAACCCACCCCTGCCCTGAAGGGCGAACCTCGCGTAGCTAGGGATGGGTGTCATTAACATTTTAATGGTACTACTTCTCTTACCCATACTGCACGTCCACCCGGTACAGTACTCTGCAAAAGTCTTAGGCAGTCGAAAGAAATATACACATATACAAATAAGGGTTAACACAATAAAAAACTAGTAAAAATGTGTTCCGCTCTCCAAAAAGTTACTGGAATCTGGTTGGATGGCTAGATGCACACCGCTTCAGTTCCCAAACCATTCCAAGTATTTATTAATTTCATCAGCAGCTCACTTAATTAATTAACTTAATTAGTTTTAAAAGTCAATGAGCTATTGATTAGCTATATAAGGTGTGTTAGTGGTCGAGTCAAGAAACACACGGGTGCTGGTAGGGGACGAGTGCTGCAGGTACTTATGTGATTTTAGCAGAGGTTTTGAAACGGCTAAGCTAGCACAGTTTGATAGGCACTATAGCATAGTTTTATACCAACATGAAGATCATTTGAACACCATTTCCTTTGGCTGCCTAAGACTTTTGCACAGTACTGTACGCTAACAGTACTCTTGTCGATGATTTTTAAGAAAGAAACAAATTAAGAACAGAATTAAGATTGCCGCATTTTCTCATCTGCACTACATATAAATTGCAGACTGCAACAACATTGTTTTTAACAAGTCACTATTATACATTATAATGTGATTATTGAAATGGAAAATAAAATTTACAGCAAAAAAACCACAACGGTTCTGAACAATTCACCATTAGAGACTGATTTTGTGACGACGAAAATGTAAAACAAATGTAATAAACAGTGGTTCACTTCTAAGCAAAAAACTGAACCCAGGACTAGTGTGTGGGCTCCAGGCCGCTAAACATACATAACATGCCTGGGGAAGTGGCAGACGAGCTACAAGCCAGGCAGTCGGAAACTGTGCATTCCCATATATACATGTGACTGGCGCTAAATGTTGACTGACTGCTTGTGTTTCCACCCTTACATGAAAAAGACTTTGCTGCAGTTGTGGCAACAAGCATTATCAGCATCGGCTCTAGTGACAGGTAATCACCACTGTCACTAAAAGCATGGCCTTTAGCACGCGAGAGAGAGCGAGCGAGCGAGCTGCCCGGTGCCCCGTCCCTCACACACAGGCTACGAGACAGATCGCTCTCTTCAGGATTCAGCATAGCGAAAATGCAATCAGAAACGGAGCTGCAGAGATCGGATGTGCAAGAGGATGTTTATGTAGCGATGATGAAGAGGAAATCGATTTTCGTAATTCCTCCAGTACCGAAAACAGGACCAATAACGTCTGAGCTCATAGATACCCTACAGACACTGCTCCTGACCCTCTTGCGTCCCTCCCAAACAGGTTCCGACAGGCGCCCTTTCACGACAGTATGCCCAGGCACTTGGCACACACTTCCCTAACACCATTCTAAAAAGGCCTTTAAGTGCATCAGCCAGGAGCCCAAAGACAGTAACCTTCACAGCAGAATCCCTCTGTGCTTCACACTCGGGAGATGCCTGCTTTCCTGGACATTTTAAAATATGTATTTAACTGACCCTGTTGTTACCTAAAGCAATGTACATGTACTTTTTTGTGAAAGCAGGGTTAGGGAATCCCTGGAGCAGCAGGGGGTTAAGGCCCCTGCTTAGGGGATGGGAAAAATCAGTCTGCAGTGGGACTGGAACCTACAACCTTCCAATAATTGGGACAGCCTCCTGACCCGCTGAGCCGCACACCGCCCCCCCAACTGGACATGTTAAATCATCTAATTCTCATGAGAGTACACTGCATTATTTAACAGTGCATGTGGTCACACTATAATGCCATCAGGCCCATTCTGGGTACCAGCTGGGGGCGCTGGTAACCATCCAGGCCTTCCTGAACACAGAGAGGGAGACAGGAGAGGGCAGGATTGGAGCAGAGCGAGGAGGGAGGGCGGGGCTTACCTTCAGGTCGAAGTGGGCGATCTTCCTGGCGTGGAGGTAGTGAACCCCGTCGAGAATCTGCTTTATAAACTGCGTGGCCTCCTCTTCACTCAGCGACTCCTTCTGGGCCAGAAAGTCGAACAGCTCGCCTCCAGAGACCCTGTGGGGGCCGGGCAGGGGGACACGGCCACCATCAGACCCCGCCTCCTTGCCGCCAAAGGCTGACTCTGCAGCTATTGGCCGGCAGTGTCTCCGAAAGCAGCCACATCCTCTTTCTGGTGCTGTACTGAGAGGGCTTGGGGCAGACTGGGACTGCTTCTTTGCGAAAGATACTAACGTGTGCTACAGGCTTTACTGCTGTGCTTACTTTCTTTTATTTGAGAGCTCTAATCAAGCAAGTTTTCTTAATTACTTAGCACCTATCCATCCAAATGCTTATTCTGAGCCAGGGAAGACAGGGTAGGAGGGAGGAACCCCGGACGAGACGCTGGCCTACAGCACCACACACACTCACACACATCATTGCCCTGGGAGGGGAAGTCAGAGCCACCAGTGCAGCTGAGACTCTCGTCTACAGGCCACGGCAGTTATGGGTGACAGAGAAAGAGAGAGAAGATGGGGTTGGGAACCCCGAGCCTGAGCCGAGTCAGAGTCTGAGCCAGAGTCAGAGTTTGAGCCTGAAAGTAAGCCATAGCCTGAACCTGAGATAGAGCCTGACTTAGACCCTGAGCCAGAGCCAGAGCCTGGGCCTGACCCAGAGGCATGTCTTGATTTTGTTTCAATGTGATTTCAGTTCAATGTGTCCCTGGATCGACAAGGGAGGGGCTGGAATTTTACTTCATTAACCAATCACAGTCTTCACTGTATGACATCACCACATTAATTAAAACCAGTGTTTTCTGTTAAGGTGCACAGAAGTGACTGTTTTATTGTGTATACCTGCAAAAGGCTATACAGAGCAATGTTAGGGTGCATCTTTATTTCATGATGATAACAACAACAACAACAATAATAATCATGATAATAAACAACAAAAATAATAATAATAACGCGGCAGCCTTCCGATTATGAGTACAGAGGCTTAGCCTGCTAAGTCACACACGGCACCAGGCAGGTGACTGGATAGCAGGAAGCCTTAAAGAGAGAAAAAAATGAGAAAAAAGTGGACCCATGTGGGGGGTCATACAACAAAGCCTGTGATTGGCTATAGAAGTGAAAGGCGAGCCCCTCCCTTGTTGACCCAAGGACATGTGGAACTATGATGTCACTCGTCACTCTCCACAGACCCTGACCTAAGTGCTGGCTGTTTACGCTCCTCTGTTTACTGCGGCCTGAACAAACAGGGATCCCCCCCCCCGCCCAGATCTGTGCCCAACGTGGCACTGGCTGGAACTCAGGTCACTCACTCCAGTCTACTGTTGGCAAGGCAAAGAAACACACAGAACAAGCGTGACCATTTCCTGATCCCTCCCAGCCCTGTGTCAAGAGGGGTGTACAGAATGTTCTGGAAGCTGACCCTAACCCTGCAGATCCCACAGGTCACGGTGCATCTGTGAGCAGCCTCCCTGCTCCCCCCCACAGCATGGCCGGCACTCACAGCTCGAGGATGAGCACGACGTCGGTGCGGTTCTCGTAGACGTCGTGCAGCGTGATGATGTTGGGGTGCTGCATGTGCTGCAGGATGCCGACCTCGCGCTCGATCTCCTCGCGCCGCACCCCGCGCCGGCTCACCCTGCTCTGCCGCTTCTTGATGAACTTTCCCGCGTAATCGACGCCAGTGCTCCTCTCGGTGCAGCGCTGCACGACGGCAAACTGTCCGCTGCGGGCGGAAAAAACACACGCGGAAATGAACGTGCGGCCTGAAAGCTGTGCTACACAGGAGACACAAGGTAAATGAACGCACAGCCTAAATGCTGTGCTACACAGGAAACACAAGTTAAATGAACGCACAGCCTGAAAGCTGTGCTACACTGGGAGCACATGGTAAATGAACACGCGGCATGAAAGCTGTGCTACACAGGGAGCACATGGTAAATGAACACACAGGGTAAAAGCTGTGCCAAATGACGAACATGGAGTGAATGAACATGCAGCCTGAAAGCTGTTATAGTATGAACCCAAAGTAAATGATCATACAGCCTGAAAGTTGTGCTAAGGGGAAATACAAGGTAAATGAACATACAGTCTGAAAGCTGTGCTACAGAAGGATCACAGGGTAAAAGTAACGCACAGCCTGAAAGCTTGTTATGGGGGAACACAAGGTAAATGAACACACAGCCTGAAGGCTGCACTACAAAAGGCCCCGTGTTGCAGGAGAGCCCCAGACATGACTGTACACTGCAGGTTCTGTGTGGCTCAGCTTTTTAGGATAGTGTGCTTGTAACTGGTTGGTCACTATTTCAAATCCCAGGACCAGCAGAGTGGCTCCCGCGTAAGACCCATAGCCCTACTCGCTCCAAGGACAGTCTGAGCCGGCTTTCTCAAAAATGTACATCACTTGGGGTAAAAGCATGTGCTAAATAAATGTAATGTATTGTACGACTGTGGCTGCGGGTTCTAGTATCAGGCCTGGCTGTAAGGACAAGATCATCATGGTGATGCACACATGGGCCGGATGCTGGTCTCACAGGATCACACGCAGAGAGTCACGACTCTCTTTCTCCAACAAATATACTCAAGATGCCAATTCTAAGGTACAGAACTGGGACAAAATCCTAATTGTCATATAAAGAGAGATTTTATTTCTCATTTAGTAAGTTTGTACAGCACAAAATAACTAGTAATGTTATGGCAAGAAAGCTTCCATATTTGTCTGGAAGATCTTCCCCTTGCGTGCATGTTTTAGGTGACTTCACGCAACATGGACGTCCTTCTAAATGCTCAGCTGAAGCACTTGCCTCAGCGGAATTCAGTGTTTAAGGTACATTCACCCCTCACCTAAAGGAAATAAACTGCCCTAACCCCCGCAAAAAAAGTACCTGCCATAAAGCGACAAGCATGACAGCGGTCAGAGCCTAACTGCGCTGGGAGGCTCCTTGTGCAGACAGAGACCTTTATAGCCTAGCTAAAAGCAGGGCTGGGACACTAAAATAAAGTGCGCCAGCGTGGGTCCCGCCAGCTGCCATATGCAGCATGACCTGAAGGGGGCAGCACTGAGATGTACGCCTTTCCAGGCTGACCACAGGGGGACCTTGGCTCGAGCATCACCCACCATAAATGGTCACTTTTGGGGAGGAATGGGGGGGGGGGGGGTGAGCAGATGTCCGCCGTGTGCCTTTTAAGTGACTCAGGGGCTCGGGCTGGTCAGCTTACCCCATGGGGGTCCCTTCCTCATTAGAGAGACGCGGCCCTAAAGATAGAAGCCGCAGCTAACATGCAGCACAGCTGCCGTCTGAGACTGGGCCACCGGACCGGGCCGCCGGGCAGCGGGGGCGAGTTTATTTAAGGGCACAGGCCACACGCCGGACAGCAAGGCCGGGGGACACTAAAGCCAAGACTTTAATCAAGACTACCAGTATGATAAAGACCCAGCTGCTGTCCGTATTACAAGAGAATACTCACATTATAGCAATAATGAATATGCAGGTGTATTAGCCCTCGTAATGCAAAGCAGGGGGCTCAGCCTCCCGGACAGGGGTCTCAGGAGCCAGCAGCAGGACTCCGTGTCCGGCTACGTGCGTCTCGGTGCCAGTGCGATGTCGAGCTGCTGCCGTTTGCACAGTAGAAGTGGCCAGGAAGTGGAGGCTCGCAGTGACAACTGCGTCAAGCCAGCGGTTTGCAGCTGACAAACTCAGCAGACTCACACAGGAAGGACCCCGGTGTGGGAAAGCAGGCTGCTTATGTAGCAGCACTGGGCAGGTTCTGATCCCGCCACGCTGCTATAAAGTCCTTTTGCAACAGCAAGTATTAGGAGGTAATAGATGAAAGGAACAGTCAGCCTATTTCTTCACCGGGAGGCTCCTCCGGGTCTTGCAGGAGGGGAGGGAGTTTAAAGACTTCCACCGCTGGATAGCCCACTGACAGATCCCAGCGACAGGCGGAAGAGCACAGGTAGAACTGCACAAGCAGTCAGAGCAGTGCAGGC
>JAODKN010000008.1:20861153-20872331 GCA_026774425.1 Petrocephalus zakoni | reverse complement strand
ACAGCTAGACAGAGCAGCACAGGCAGAGCTGCGAGCAAGCAATCTCAATCACTTCCAAACCGAAAATGACGCTGAAACTGCATGGTGAAAGTCCATCTTGTCATGACACTCTGACCAGGGTGGTTGTGAAAGCCAGCGCAGGGCCCACAGGATTTAAACCAAACAGCTACATTTACTGCATGTAGGTCATGCATGTAAGTTCTAGTAAGCGTCCCCCACGACACGTGACTGCTAAGGACCGCAGAAGCGTCCGAGCTGAGACCGACACAGCCATGTGACCCAGGGATGCAGCACAGCATGCTGGGAGCAATGGGGGTGGGGCCAGCCTGACACAAACAAACAGTACTCACCTAAGGTTAGAATAAAAGCATGCAAGGTGAAGGGCTCGCAGTAACAATGAGACCGTCAGCAGTGGGAAGCACTGCGGTCCGGGTTAGAGCAGGAAACGGACCAAAGCACAACAATGTAAGGAAACGGCGGAGGAGGAGGGAGCTACCGCCGATGCGGGTCACCTGACCGGGCACAGCGACGGGGCTCACGCCCTCCCCACAGAAACTACGCGTCTAATAAACCAGTCGGCAAAGTCATAATAAGGGTGTGGACTGTTTACGTCTTTTCTCTACGCGGCATGTATTATGTGTTTAGGTGTGTTGTACCTGGTGTACAGATTCAAGAAAAGCTCAGGGCAGCTCTGATTGAGCTGACGGGACAGGACACATTACCCACGTGCCCACACCCCCCCCCCCAACCCCAAGGGCCCCCTGCATTCAGACTCTACGCTCTCATCGCAACAGAAAAAATGGAATGAGCCCCCAGCTACCCGGCACCACGTGCCTGAAGAGGCAGATTCCTCACAGATGACCCCGCATCCTTCAAATATTTAGCGCAATTCCACAGGCTTTTTAGGCCTGACTTACACGTGGCCTCCCGAAGATGCGGCAGCGAACTAAAGACCTAGCGATGCAGCACGGAGTGCAGAAATGCAGCCCGCAGAGAGGAGGCCAGCTCCGGGGTCTGCAGCTCCCGACTCACAGCGACACAGCGAGAGACCCCGGCGATTCCCCAGAGGGCCTTCGCCGGCACGCTGTGGCGCTGTACCACCCTGCTATTTATATAGCAAACAGGCCGGGGAGGCGGCGGGCAGCTAAGGGACACGCAGCGCCTGTGGGACATGCCACCAGGCCTTAGACGTGGCTCACATCTGTGTCAAGGCTCTCGCCTGTCAATTTACATATGAGAATCCACCAGACCTAAAAAGGATAAGCGAGCATGCTCACACACTGGGGGGAAATACAGGCAGTCCCACGGGAAAGAACGGACAGCTCCTACTTACGTACGTGCTACCATAAAGCCTACTATATTAGAATTTCGGGTTAAATACAATGCGTCGTAACTTAGAACACATTAGCTATTTTGTGACGCTCGTGAAAACATTGCGTGGCTTTCAGTGGTTGGTTGGCTCAAGGTACATTACCATATGTTATTATCATTATGTACAGCATTATTATTTTTTCGACATGTACAAATTAGACTTACTTGACCATACCCTGGGGACTGCCTGCATAATATATTACATTATACATTGCATACCACGATGTCTGTAAAATTACACAATGTACATTACTCAAAATACCAGGGTAAACCGGAGCCTGTGTACAGGCCGGGCTCCCTCAACTGCTTCCTCATTCATGAGCACCGCGATACGCACACATTTCTGCTAATCCCCCCCCCCCGCGCGCGCGCTGCACTCTGTCGGAACACGTCGCGCGCAGTCGGTCAAAGGCGGTTTTAAATGATCTGTCACAAGCTACACGTTCAGAGACCACCCGATCGCGGGCAAGGCTTAGCGGGATGTGAAGAACTTTCCGGGCCATCCCGCGATGGTCAAGGGCCAGAGGCCTGTTCCCAGCTTCCCAGTGACTTTTCCATAAGACTATCCACATGTCCCACGCCCGTGAGCCGGGAAGTTTCACCAACGCAAATGCCGATGGGGTGATTTGATTGGATGGAAACGCCCGCCGTCTGTGAACTAAACAGGGACAGGACTCCATGCTAAGATCCACAGCTTGTGATTGTGAGTCAAGCGCCCAGGAGAGGAACCATCTTAGTGGAGGGGGAAGAGTAGTGAGGGATACCTGACTGTCATGCCCGCTGGCACGGAGGTGGAATGTCCCCCATATCGCAGCCGGAAAGACCCCCATACTCACTGGGCAGGGTCTCGCCTCCATCGCGCTCGTCTGTGCTCTAGTATCTCAGCACAGAGCCAAAGGCGCGTCAGCAACGTTAACGCACCTGGGACGCGTGCCACCAATGGGCCAACCACGGGGGTCAGCGCTCAAGACCACCGCACACCAGACCTTCAGCTCAGCCTGCTTCTAAATAAGGCTCTACTTCTGCACCCAATCTGTACCAAATAAATACTTAGCAGTGACTCATTTATTAGAGGCAGATAAACAAAGTACAAGCCAGAGCCCAAGCCGAGATTATAACTTGGCGGATGAAGACAGCTGTCGATAATCAGCAAATGTAGGAAAGTAAAACCACAGCCCACCATCTTAGCCTCTCCTCAGCACTTTCACAGTAAAAACCTTGTTTCCTACAAATATGTTTGAGCATGAATGATTCCTTGAATCTAGATCTGTGTTTCAAATAAAGACCTATCAAAGATTAGGATTAAAGATTAACAGTATAAGCACAAAATATCCAAAATATCTGGAGAAGTTTTGTGTTATGGACAAATACTACCTCGATCTAACATAATCCCAATGTAGTGGTAATCTTAAAGTGAATAATACTGCGTACATCACACACCAGGCATTTACCCCCAAGGAACGTTATATTGTAATATTCAGATTGCAAATCTCAGCAGAAATGCATGTTATTAGACAGTGTGATCGGTGTTAAATACAGTTAAACTGCACTAAATCTGAAATCGCTCGCCTATTGTTGGGGACCATTTAGGTTTGTTGAACGGGAAGTTAACATGCCAGGTTAAGTAACCAGTTCCACAATACAAAAATGAGAAGCTGGCGTAGCAGGACGCGCCGCATTTAATCATTTTCATGCAGACCATAGTGCAGGACAGCGGGGGGGGGGGGGAAGCAGCATTTCGGCATCACACGCTCACCTCCCCAGCTGCTCTCCGATCTTATAGAAGTCCTCCACCTGCTGTTGCTTAAACACGGCCATGCTTTCTGTCCTCATTGATGTAGATTCCTCATGCAGCTCTGGCGGCTACGGCCGGCATCCGCGTCCTTCGCCCAGGCCTGTCAGCACAGGGGAAGCTGTGAGAGACGGCCCCGGCACGGAGGCACGGAGAGCGGCCCCCCGGCACACGTGCCCCGGCACGCCGCTCCGCATTCCGGATAGAGGCGATCACGCTGGGGAACAATGTCGCATTATCGGGGGACAGGGCTGGTGGGCAAATAGGCTAGACAGGATAGATAGATAGATAGATAGATGGATGGATGGATAGATAGATAGATACATAGATAGATATCTCTAAATATACTCACTACAAGCTTAAACTTGCGCATGTTAATGAACTCACTATAAATAACAATGTAACATTACATGGTTACAATGTAACACTAATTTGCAGGTCTTTCTTCTCCGGGTTAATCCGTCACTACACAGAGTTTCACTTACACCAGAAACGGGCGATACTACTGAAGAACTTAAGTAAAAAAATAAATGGAGAGCAGATGTTATACTGTCTTTCTCAGTAAGTGCACACGGAACCCCCCTCCCCCCTATAATAACGTTATTCTGACATTAGTTAATTGAATTAGCCTCCGGCTCCCGGAGCGCTCACCGCATCGGAGGAAGTCCGCCAAGCGCACCGCAGCAGCAGCAGCAGCAGCCCGGCCGAGTGACAGTGGCTGTCCCGGGCAGTCCCAACGCCCTGCGACCTGTTGGCCGCTCCCAGGCTGCTTTGCGCCTGCCTGTCCCCGGCGATGCGACGCCTTATTAACCACCGCCCCGGGCTCCGTCATCGCCGCGCTGCGCGGCGCGCACACGCCTCCCCGCCGCCGCTCCGGGATCAGAGACGGCTGCGCTCCGGTGGCGTATCCCGCGAAAGACGCGTCCGTGTCGGGGATCGGCGCCGATCCGGATCCGTTACTTACTGCGGACTATAGTATGGGGTCTGCCACACATGACAGCTGTGAATTAGGGGTACAGTGTTACAGACGAATGTTTCACTCTGTCCAAATTTACAAATCTAACGACGGCAAATGTCTCTTTAATCCGTATGTCAAATCTGAAAAGTATAGAAATAACAGAAAAGTGAAATATCGACCTGTATTCATGGAACGAAATAAAGGTACAGACTTATAATGTTACTACAACCGTGCGTGTTTTAGTTTAGTTTAGTTTAGTTTTGGCTTTTTAAATAGATCTCCCTATTTGTCCCCGCCACTTTCTGACTGCCTATCCTAGTCGGGGTGGCGGCGGGCCCTGGAGCCGGTCCCGGTCAGCACGGTCAGGGGGACACTATGGGCGGGATGCCAATAAAGCCTTTTATTAAATAAATATGCTGTGTAGGTTGTGTTTTTACTGTGGCGTGGCGCTGCTGCCACCTACAGGGCCGCGGAAAGCAAACACGCAAAAATGCCAATAGCCCATGCATTAGTGTGAAATGCAGCTAGACTGAGCTTCAAATGAATACCTGGGTATTTAACTGGAACGCCCCCTGAAGTCGGGATTCCTACTCGTGAAGTCGTGGGAGTCTTTGCAAAGGAGGCTGGCTGCACGAGGCTCCTTATTCGGATTTTCCTATCCACCTTAAATGCTGCACAGCCGATTGTAATTGCGCGATTGCGCCTGTAGGGGGACTCATTTCATTTATTTTGGCTTTCGAATGCATTATTAACATTATTATACTTATTAACGCGCCTCTGCAGACGTTTTGTTACCACTTTGAGGTAAGTACATATCTGGGCAGTTTCAGTAGTAGTATGGGCCAACACAAATGTTTTTCCACTCCCAATTCTGAATTATCTCTCTGTCTCTCTATAGTTTTTTATTTTGTAGATGTACAAAATATTATTTAACCTTACAGACGCCATAGACCATCGTATGGGAATTGTTCATTATGTACTCCTTATTCTGTTCATTTATGTATTACATAAAAATCGATATGACTTCTTCTGATGCATGGCACAAAATCCATGGAACAAATGACTTAAATGCTCTACACTTTCAGGTAAAAGCCAGCAGGAATAAAATACTGTGCAGGAATGGAAATTCACTGAATCATGATAGAAAATGTCAAATAATATGACTAAGTTCTATTTGTAACCATTTGTAATTTGCAACCATGTGCTGCCTTGGTTTTCTGCAAGTGATATCACTTGTTACCTGCCTGGCCCAAAGCTGTTTTCGCCTTCAAATCCACCTGGGAATGTAGCTGACATATATACACATTGCTTGTCATCATGTGATCACACTTGCAGACATCATATACAAATGGACAACTTTGAACCAGGCAGGTAACAAGTAATATTACTTGCATTCATCATATACTGTCATTCTGAATTAATTTTTAACTGACTCAAACTCATTGAACTCCTGTCTAAAAACCATCACATGATATCACCCAATTTGTATGTGAGCTATGTACCCAAGTGGATTTGAAGGTGAAAACAGCTTTGAGCCGGACAGGTGACAAGTGATATCACTTACAGACATCATATACTGTCATCCTGAAGTGAAGTTTCACTGTCCCAAAGAGCCGAATGAAGTTCTGAAAGTAAGCCTCGGTAAACGAGTCCACCTACAGGCGCAATCGCGTAATTGCAATCGGTTAGGTAGCTTAAGGTGGACCGGAAAATCTGAATAAGCAGCTGCGAATAAGGAGTCAACTTCAGACTTGTCCTCCGCAGCCCCATCCTCAGAATTCAAGATGGCTGCGCCTTTTATCAACAGGAATTAAAGTTGTAGCTTTATACCGTCTTACTTGTGGCTCATTGAATCGGTCGTGCAGACAGTACAGTCCAACAGCTCTCTGTGGACGCCTTGCTACCGCGTTTTTATGCGCAAAAGACCGCGCAGTTCACCTGTGTTGGTTGTAACATTATGATGTAACCTTATGTTGGTTCCTGTGAGCCCCGTGTTCCCACAGAAAGCTCATGAACATGGCCTTGTTGGAAGGGCATCATGAGAACATTGCAGGAATGTAAAGAGGCACCGGGCTGGTAGAGGGATCCATAGAACAGACGGGCACTTCTTGTCTCATATTTATATTAATTTTTTTAACAACACAGCACTCTTCTCAATATTCTGTCACTCTCTACATTTGTTTTTCTCCCGAGTATACTCACCTGAGGAGTGATGGTCTGCTGAGCTTGCACCAGCGATTTTCGTAGAGTTTAGGTTCCATTCAAAGGTGCAACGGGGCCTGAAAGGGCCCTCTAATCTGCATCTTACAATCCTTCAATTTAATCCTGGTTCTGCTGGGAGAAGGCTACACTGAGCAGTATGTTGCTTCCAGGTTCAACGTTTCTAAGACAACAGTAGCCTACACAAGACAATGTGAAGCAGGAGATATTGGGAGTGACCAGAAACCAGCCAGGTAATGGGCTGGTAACTTTCTAATGCCAGAGACGACCGTCATCTTATCCAGCAGTGCCTCATGAATCGGAGGATGACATGACTTTCATAAGGAATGGGAAACATTAAGGGGTGTTACATGCACAGCTAGGACAGTTAGTATCAGACTCCTAGAAGCAGGACTGAAGCCCCATAAAGCAAGAAAGAAGCCCTTAATTAAAGAGAAACAGAGAAGAACCAGGCTGCAATTTGCAAAAAAAAAATGTATATTCATATGCATAACCATAAATTGAGAATTATAAATGAGTGAAACAGAAAATTGTGCTGTATATTTGTGAAAACTTTATACAGGCCTAGTATTTGTGAATCACATAAAGCTGTCTTATTTTTATCTTTCTAATTATCCTTGACATAGTGGCCAAAAACAGTTTCACTTTTCAGCCCGGTAATGCAAACAATGATTTGTTCTGCTCTTCAAATGCTAAACTCGTGGGCTTAACAAAAGCATCGGCTTCCAACACCGAATAATCAGTAGCGATGCATTTCGTTTTTGAGCAGATTTTTGTTAAATACGCCTGAAACTTGAGAGAGGTGATACACATGGTTTAACACGCATTTCCAGCAGACCCAGAAAGATTAAGTGGGTTGTGGTGGTTAGACGGCAGAATCGGCAGCTCGTGGAACACACGTATTTGTGTTTTATTTGTGTATGATGTATTTTTTGTATGATTTATTAAAATTAGATTAGTTTGCAGTCCGTTAAATTTGTCACCTTTTTCATGTTATGTTCTGAACCTGTTTAAGGGCCATCTACTGAAGTAAAGACATTATGACTTCAATTATACTGTGATAACCAATATCGTTTATGAACAAAATCACAATTAAAAAGTGTACCATATCACCCAGCCATAGGCTCACGTATTGGCATTATTGCAAAACTCTTCATTCCTGGGAATCTTCCATGTACCAGCCAGAAAATACATATGCATCTAAACTTTTAGAATCTTTAAATACTGCTCACACAAGTATCAAGGCGGTGTGAACTAGACAATTGACGATGATGTCATAGTACTTCAGGTTGGGGATGTCACCTGCAACACTGAAGAAGTACACAATGGATGACTCAGTAATTGGAATGGATTGCATATACCAAATTGTTAAGCTGCTGTTGGTATTTGGCACTGCTTAAAGGAAGGAATAAAGGTAAATAAAGGAAGATAACATCAATCTCAGTGTGAAACACCATCCCTTTAGCGTGACAGCGTGTGGTGGAGATACTTAATGCTGTAAGAGGCGGAGCTTAAACCAGAAAAGCAAGAGGCGTCTCAGAAATGGGACTTATCCCATACGCACCGTTTTTGTAAAACAGCATAACCCAGAGCAGCACAAAATGCATGGCACTCTGCACCCTGCAATATTTATAAAACATTATGTTTATGCAATTAACACAACTGAACATAACTTTTTCTAATGGCAGCTGTTACAAGAATAAATAAAAAATCATATCCTACCCGCATGGGGATGCATATAATATAGAAGGATAACACAAAGGGGGGGGGTACATCACTTATTTATTGAGTACTAATGTTATTGATACAAAAACAGCATTTGGGTGTGCTTATTACTGTGATAATACTTTTATGCATGTAAACTTGCCCTTTTAGCATTCTGAACATCATTCAGAGAACTTAGAAAATACATATTTATGATACAAAAGAAAGTGCCTATTTTCTAAGGTGCCAGGCTTCGATAAAGGCAATTTTTAAAAAAATGCGGCACTGCGCTCATACAAAAGTAAAAACCAGCTGCTCCACCTCGGACAGGGAAACACTTCTTATCTTTCTCTCTTCAGTTACATGGATTCTTCCGAAGTATTTCCATCATTTAAGAAAGGAAAATAAGTTGGCCATTAGCAACATGTCTTTGCAAGTGAAATGGAAGTGTGTAAAAAAAAAAAATACTAGACAGAAACAAATACCTGAAAACGCAAAGGAATATTCATCAATGAGAGAATAAGGAATTAAGATACGGCAGCTAGAGAGACCTGCTCTCGTAACAATAGTTTCACAGTTTTTTTTTAAACCCAATTACATTTGGAGATAGATTAGATGGCATATTCTAAAATGACGCTATTAAGCTACATCTGTATCAACAAGTGATCGTATAATAGTCAGTCGACTAAGTGCATATTAAGATTGCATGGGAAATATCAATATGACAAAGTACCACACAATAAATGAACTGACCCTAAGGATGAGGTACGCAGTGCAGAGTGTAGAGAAGTCTGAGTAACACTCACGAGGCATGCACAAGCAGAGGGGACTCATTGTGGGGAAGATCGAGGCTGATCCAAGTAAATCCTGTCATTAAACCTACCGAGAGAGATACTGCAGACACACTGAGTGTCAGGAGCCAAAGGTGATTACAGACACTGACCTACTCATACCTGGCGAAGGGCAGTGATGGCAACCGTCAGCCAGAGTGCTGTGGCACACTGCTAACTTAAGGAATCCTTTGGCGTGTCAGAGTCGAGAATCCGACTGCAGACGTGTCTGAAGCTTACTAAGGGAATAAGAGTGAGGAATGTCTGCGGTCACGCGACAGGAAAATGTACACTGGCAGTTTGGAAATGGAGCAAAGACGACAATGAAATACCTAAAACAGCCACAGATCATAAAATGTAATATAAGACAAAATGGGATTGTAAACAAGCGTACTCCTGAGAATGATCCGTTTAGCACAAGGAGCATGAGCAGCCACAAGCCCTGTGCACATGAGCGCCGGCAGGCGCAGCTTTCCCATCCCTAGGACCCACGTGAAAGCACAAACAGAGCGCCAACACGCAGCTCCAGACTGTGAAGGCTCGGGGCTTCAGGGAAGGCCCTGTGGCTGAACATTTGAAATGCTGGATATCACCCTAAGCACAGAATGAATTTGATTTAAACACATTATTTATGCACAGCTTAAGAAGCTCTTTCCTTTTCAATATTGTGCCCTTTCTGATCTACAGTACAGACAATCTGCTCACTGCAGGGGCCTGCACCATACATAAAATCCCATCAGTAAGACAACCACACAGCTCTGTTTAGCCTTCGTCTAAGAGGGCAACCAAAAAGGCTTCTTGGCTCTGTTCAGACGCTGCCAGGTTGTGAGCGGGTCCAGCATGTGAATGTGGAATGCAGGTACTGATTGCAATTACAAAAATAATAAATCAGGATGAGATCGCCGGGCCAGACTGGCTGGCTGATGGTTAGTTGTCCTCCTCGTCGTCACTGATCAGAACCCGCCCGTCGGTCGTGGTCTCCCGCTCCCGCAGGAAGGTCTGCCGGATCGCCTCCAGCTCCGTCAGCTCCAGACGCACCTTCTCCAAGTGAAAGGTGCGCCGGTTCTGAATCTGCCGCAGTGGGAAGGGGTTCATGTCCACGAAGGCCATGTTCATGAGCCTCCTGCGGGGACACGGGGGTCACAGGAACCAACATTAGCCAATCGCCGAAGCCGAAAGCGTGGAGAGGGTGGACGCTTCCTAAATTTACCAGCAGCTGGGGGTCAGGAGGTCACAAAAGCAGCCTGTACCTCTGCAGTCTATCATTCCTGCATTACTGCAATTTATCATCACTACAGCCTATCATCGCTGCGGCCTGTATCACTGCAATTTATCATCGATACAGCCTATCATCGTTGCAGCCTGTATCACTGCAATTTATCATCGATACAGCCTATCATTGTTGCAGCCTGTATCACTGTAATTTATCATCGATACAGCCTATCATCGTTGCAGCCTTTATCACTGCAATTTATCATCGATGCGGCCTATCATCGCTATGGCCTGTATCACTGCAATTTATCATCGCTGTGGCCTATCATCGCTGTGGCCTGTATCACTGCAATTTATCATCGCCGCGGCCTATCATCGCTTCTGCCTGTATCACTGCCATCGATCACCACTGCGGCCTATCATTACTGCGGCCTGTATCACTGCAATTTATCATCACTGCGGCCTATCATTGCTGCGGCCTGTATCACTGCCATCTATCATCTCTGCGGCCTATCATTGTTGCGCCAGGTTATCATCTGTCACCTCTGTACTCTATCATTTTCACTTTGATTGTTTGTTTTACATCTTCTCTTTGGGGGGGGAAATTAACAATAGTTTAAATGAAGGTGTCTGCCATAAAATAGTCCTTCAAAAGCTCCCAGTCTGGTGTAGGGTCTGGCTGTTAGCCACCAACGCAGGGTCAGGATAACACAAACAAACAGCGACAGAGCGTGTGCAGGGTACCTCGCATCCAGGATGGTGCGTGTGAAGTAGCGTAGGTACTTGAAAATGGCCATGGAGTCCTGCAACTTGAGGAACTCGTCTTCTTTGAATTTGAAGAGGGCAAGAGCAACGCGGAACATGATCTGCCAGGAGAGAAGGAAGCGGTCAGAGCACCCCTGCAGTCAGCTAGGCTTAGTCAGTAAGAGCGCCCCCTGCAGTCAGCTAGGCTTTGCCAGTAAGAGCACCCCCTGCAGGCAGCTAGGCTTTGCCAGTAAGAGCGCCCCCTGCAGTCAGCTAGGCTTTGCCAGTAAGAGCGCCCCCTGCAGTCAGCTAGGCTTTGCCAGTAAGAGCGCCCCCTGCAGTCAGCT
>JAODKN010000008.1:20821775-20834033 GCA_026774425.1 Petrocephalus zakoni | reverse complement strand
ATGAGGAATTAAGTGCATATTATCATGCCCCCCCTGTAACCCCCCCCCCCCACCACCCCCTTATTTCTAACCAGATCTCACAGTTATATAATGGTGCTGCAGTGATTTTTTTCCCCTTTTCCTCACATGACCTTTACATTCCAGTTACATCCACCTTCATGGTGTCACTGAGGAACGTCCACATCTCACTGCACCATGGCGACCAGTCTGCATTTTATAGATGCCCAGACTTCAGCTGGTATTCACTGTCTCCCCCCAAACACCCCAAACGTATGACTCGGTCACATAGAAGTGAGGGCATGCTGATATTTTTTATCAGTAGGGATATAAGCCACATGGGGTTTCTCTACCAATAACTGTGCCTTAAGCAGGATTATTAAAAGGACTACAGAACCATATTTAAATTGTATAACAAGACAGAGTCTGGAGGGGACCCCGGGAACAGGCCAGGGGTCACCCTGGACAGGATGTGATGTAATATACCCTAGAGTTAACGGCATTGGATTTTTAGGTTTAATAAAAGTCAGACAAGCATATACATAGCTAAGGTTCTGCAAAGCCCCCGCTCACTGATATATCATCTCTGATGATAAATCATCTTTCAACGAAATGTGGTCAAGGACGAGCTTTCCCCTGGGCCAGATTTACACAGGCTGGTGCGCACGGGGTGCTCAGTCAGTGAATGTGCAGACATTCCACGCAGCTTAAAGGGCCATTAACGCGCGGAGGTGCGAGCGGCCGGCGTCGAAATGCCAGGATGATCCGAGTGCCACCGAACATTGCCATAAAGCAACAGGCACGAGTCTGTGGGGGGTGTGGGACGGGCGCTCTTTGACTGTGGGAGAGCAGCCATTACCCACTTCGGGCTTTGGAACCTTCTCTGACATCACAGTTTGGAGTAGGCACTCCATCTTCATCAAGAGGAGGCACTGAAGTCAAATGCCTGCTTCCGGGCAAAAGGAGACAGACCTGCGTGATTAGTGACACTCCAACCTCACACGGCCGATCATTTCGGTAGGTCCTCAAATAGCTGATCATCTCGATACTACCTCACCTGGCTGATCATCTCCATACTTCCTCACCTGGCTGATCATCTCCATACTTCCTCACCTGGCTGATCATCTCCATACTTCCTCACACATCATCTTGATACTCCCTTGCCAGCTGATCATATCAATACCCCGCATTCTGCACGTGTCTATAGATCACCCATCACAAAACATAAACCATCTTCTCCACCGCAAATAACATGGGAAATGACAATAGACCTTTTCAAATTGTACACATCAGTAGCATGTTGCTAGTCGCAATAGGATAATCTCTTTACTAGTAAATGCGTGATATGCAATACTAATGAAAGAAGATACCACTGACTGGAAAATGGGATTAAAACACTACTACATCAGCCCACTAAAACAAAGACTATGTGCTCATTTTTTTTTATAAATGAGGAAAAAGCCACTTATTCTAATTTTACCAACAATTTAATGCTCAAATAATTTGTACTTCCTTATATTAGCATCGGATGTCTGTTACGTTCGGCATGCATGCATGCATAGAGAATGTAGTCATTTTGTAAATGACTTTTGTGGTATATTGAAAAGGACACAGATGTCCATCCCAGAAGCGGAGACTGATGGGTGATTGGCATGACAACAAAACACAGATCCCCCCACACGCAGACACCGATTCAAGAGAAAATAAAACAATTAATAAGTGAGGTATACAGTATAAGTCACTTCTTTTTAATCATTACACAATTTCATTTTGTGTATATTATAGTGTATTTAAGTGATTATAATCCAGAAATAAGCCACTAGAGACAGCAAAAAATTGATTCATTGATTAACCAAGCAAAAAAAAAAAACATTTATTCAGAGTTTAGCCAAATATTCTGTATCACATCAAATACAGAAGAAAGTTGAACTGGGTCCTGTTGAGGCTGACATTCTAATTTAAATAGAGATACAGATATTAAAGCGTAATAAAAAGACTGGAGGATTGGAAACAAAGAAGCCCTTCCTTCAAGTGAAGAACAGTTAGGTCTGATTGTCATCATGGTCCAGTAGCTCAATACTGGAGTTAGAACAATAAAGCGATTTGCAATGTACAGTTGCGTTCATGCATGTCATAGAGAAAGATTGCATAGCTGTTAAACAACTGTCTCTGTGTCCTCTGTGCTGTGCTTGGTGTCCCCCGGTTTCGCTGTCCGCGTCGAGGAAAGGGGTCCAGCTGAGGCGGGTCGCACACGCCGCACTTCCGAAATGTGACCTTCCCACATTATAAATACGTATATTAAGTCCAACACTTAAGCTGCAGGCAGGACCCCGAGGTGCGAGAAGCCACGGAGTCTTCCGATTACAAGTCACTGGAGCTTAGGAGGCAGAGGAGCATGCATCAGCTGTCATGAGCATCGGTTAAAAAAAACGTAGATCGGGGAGGAGCCTGTGCTTCCGTCAAAAAGGGGGAGGGAGAAGCGGAATCCCACCCCGCCAGCCGACAGTCTCTGCGCCTCCTTCCTGACCGGCATGACCAGGGACTCCTGTTTTTGCTCGTGTGTGAGAGACAGGCACTCTACTGCGGTAAATCAGCCACTCGGTGGGGGGGGGGGAGAGATCAGGCATGCCCCCCCCCCTCCCTCCAGAAAGCCCTAACTGCACAGCTGGTGTGATGTCAGCGAGTGTCCTGGGCACCATGGGCGAGAGGCACCCAGGCGTACTGCCGCCTTCCATGGGCACCTCCTGCTGGGGCCCTCAGATGCGTATGTGGAAGGTGCTGGAAAGAGAAACACAGGGGTGAGGCTTACAGCAAAGGCAGCATGCAGTCTGTACACCGGAGCACAGAGCCCGTTACCCCCCCAAGCACCTTTATGGGTTAAGTGAAGAGATCTGTGAATGTATAGACAGAGTTTGAAGATATTTTACTGTAGTGTTCTAATGACCCCACATGCACACAGTGATGTGATTACATTGCCAACAAAGGGATTCAAACCGGCAACCTTCCGATGACGAGCACAGAGTCCAAACCCGCAGAGCCACACAAATAATACTCAAACACAAATTAAGGTATCAAAAAGAGCAGATGGCTTGTGAACATATAACAATTCATGTATGGGATGCAGGATTTTGATCGATACACTGAAAGCCTGCAGAAGGGCTGTATGACACAAAGGACACATTTACGGCTACACTAGATGCTGAAGCATTTTTTTGAAGCTTTGTCCTTGTGAAAGAGAAAATGAAACCAAGTACAGGATGAGTCTGAAACTGCATACTTATTTGCTATGTAGTAAGAACAGAATGCAGAATCCTCACTATGGACGAGACAGAAGGCGATCAGTAGCAAGCTATGCTATCCCACAAGGCTCAGAAATCATGTCAAGTTGGTGGGAGGAAGTGGCATCCCTGTACAAATTTAGGTATAAAATATTACCCAACTACAGAATGAATACGTTTTTATTTTGTAGATAGTTTTTAACAGTTTTTAACTTTTGCTCGAATACGTCCTTGGTAAACATCTGGGTCAGGTAATATCCAAGACGGAACCAAGTGCATGCATACTGTTTTTATGCATTTAGTTCTTATGCATACTGTTCTCATGCGTATTGTTTTTATGCATTCTGTTCTTATGCATACTGTTCTGATGCGTACTGTTCTGATGCATACTGTTCTTATGCGTACTGTTCTGATGCGTACTGTTCTGATGCATACTGTTCTTATGTATTCTGCGGCTTCCAGAACTGATCTGCACTTGGATCAATATAAGATCAAGAAAAATACAGACATGAGGGCTAGAAGAACATGGTGAAACATGCCGGAGGCGGAGAGAAAGGGTTTCTCACTCTCCTTTCCCCGTGATGAACAGATCGCTGTTTCCGTGTCCCATCTGGGCCCTTCCCGCTGTCAGCACGGGATGGATTTATAGAAACCCCCACTATAGGGAGGGGGAGAGGGGCACTCACTGCGGCTGCCACTCTCCTCATCTCCAGCTTTGTCCTTTTTATGGCCTTTCGGCAGATTTATCCCCCCCCTGGACAGCTGATGCGTCTCCGACCTCTTCCACTGAAACCATTAGGTGCCACTCTGGCACCGGAGCGCAGTCTTTTTATAATGATTTACAAAGCAATTTCCTACAAGAAAGATGTGGCCTGCTTTGAAGAGCAGAGCTCGCGGCCTGCGCCAAAACCCGAGCGCGGATTCCGCCGTCACACTTGGGGCGCGCCGCTAAATGGCCACGCCTCCAAGATGAATGCGGCTCCCAGGCTGCCGCTCCGCAGCGACCAGCAGCTGACTAAGCGCACGTGAGGGGAGCACCCCCCCTAAAAAGAATGTTGCATTTCCTGCAGCTTTAAGTACATGTGAGCGGGGAGAAGGAGCCTGGTTAGCCTGAAGCTCACAGCGCAGTTTATGAGGAACATCCCATTCAGCCTGTAGCAGGAGCTCAGCGCTGAAGCTAAATGCTACTTATACTGCAGGGTAACCTGGTCAGCTAAGCTAGTGCCCTGATGCACCTGGATCATACACAAATCACATCACACACACACACACTCAGACCTGCAGGGTAACCTGGTCAGCTAAGCTAGTGCCCTGATCCACCTGGATCATACACAAATCACATCACACACACACACACTCAGACCTGCAGGGTAACCTGGTCAGCTAAGCTAGTACCCTGATCCACCTGGATCATACACAAATCACATCACACACACACACTCAGACCTGCAGGGTAACCTGGTCAGCTAAGCTAGTGCCCTGATCCACCTGGATCATACACAAATCACATCACACACACACACACTCAGACCTGCAGGGTAACCTGGTCAGCTAAGCTAGTACCCTGATCCACCTGGATCATACACAAATCACATCACACACACACACTCAGACCTGCAGGGTAACCTGGTCAGCTAAGCTAGTACCCTGATCTACTTGGATCATACACAAATCACATCACACACACACACACACACTCAGACCTGCAGGGTAACCTGGTCAGTTAAGCTAGTGCCCTGATCCACCTGGATCATACACAAATCACATCACACACACACACACACACACACACACACACACTCAGACCTGCATTCCTATCTAAATAGGGACCGTCCATTAATTTCTATGGGAACACCCCTAATCCCAATCACGACCCCCTTAAACCCCTACCCAGCCATAACCATAACCACTAGTAACCAACCCAAATACAAGACTTTTGGAATTTATACTTTTGTTATTGCATTTACAGATTTTATAAAACTGAGGTTATCCAAATGGGGACCTGAGAAATGTCAGGTTTTACCACACTTTGGGGACATTTTGGTCCTCAAATGTGATCTATGTAAACCCCCCCCCTCAGACACACACACAGAGCACCCTTCACTGGCCATACCAGCATCTCTGTTTTCTGATGAATTGGAAAAATACCATCAGTAAACCTCTCCCTCGCTGCTGACGGTCTGTCAAGTAGTGCTGTTCATTACCCAGACAGATGCTCTCACAGCTACTGATCGAACCCATTGCTCTTCAAACCCCTTAAGGTGTTGAATCATGGCCAATCTCTGCAGGAGATTGTTTCACTTTTCCAATAAGGAAGAATGACTAATGGAGTTAAGATTCAGAAAGATGGGAGAAGGGAGTGTCACATCACAATCATTCTCAGAAGCCAAGGTCAACACAAGGTACCTTAAAAAGTCAGGAGCCCTTGAAATCATGTTTTCAAAGTCGGCAAACGAGAGCTTGCTGTCACCGTCCAGGTCGGCCTCCTCGATGGATTTCCCGCACACCAGTTCCACCTCCTCGGGGGTCAGTTCCTCCTTGGTCAGCCTGTTCAGTGTTTTCTCCAGGTCCTCCTTGCATATGAAATTGTCCGTGTTGAAATCTGTCGGCAGTGGCAGAGAAACGGTAAGCTTTAAGCCTGCCTCTCCACTGGAGAATCTCCTCAGTTTTTTGTCGTTCTTAAATTTGGAAGAAAAAAAAAGACAAATAAGCGAGGCATCGACGAGAGGGACGACTGACCGTATATTTTGAAAGCATAAATAGCCTTGAGTTCCCTGGGGGCTGTCTCGCTGAGGACGGAGAACATGTCCACAAATTCGTTAAAGCTGAGATTGCCCTCGCCATCCTCAGAGAAGGATTCCACGATACGGTTCCTGAAGGGGTTTTCCTACGAAGGACGAGAAGTAGGACATACTGTACAGGCAATGGCCATCCAGTAAGTCAGGGATGGTTTTATTTAGCTAACAAAGTGAAGAGGTAATACCTCTCCCAGGACGGCCTAAAAGGAAATCCAATCAGACCCGATAAATCTCAAGAGTATAATTACTAGGCTGGATTAAGGGTCCCACAAAAGTTCAGGATAAAAGATTGGACGAGCATGGGAAGCACACAAATTAGGAGAATAATTCACACAGACGAACCAAACCAAGAAACTGAACAAACATGCGCCTTTATCTTTCCATTAAGTCTGGTTTCTGGTTTCAGTTGTATATGCTGTTTATAACAATTAATACAAGACACACACATACATATATACACACACACACACACACACACACACACAAACAGACCAGGGTTTGCTGGTATATTTTCACCCCTCCAATGCATGTGACGGAATGACTCTATACAGTATTATAAATGATCTAAGCCGTGGCCTTAAAGCCTCACAGTGTGTGCCTAAGTGGTCTTTGCATTGCGAGTCACGGCTAACGACACCTGTCATAGTGGGATAAATATGGCTGAACATCAGCACCTTGCTGCTCGTTGATCACGGCACAGTTGATTTTTATGGCGACTCAGGAAGGTGCTTATAGGACAGGAATGGCCCCGCATCTGCCTGTGACACCTGGCGTTTTATTTAGGGGTCCCAGCCTCCCCCATGGAGCTACTGGGCAGGAACCCCCCCCCCTACCCCACCCCCCAGAAGGGAATCAGACCTCCCTCCACTGGATAACACCAAAGCTAAATGACTCACTGCTACGGCAATGATGTGGTTCATGGCCCCTGGGTAATGGGACTGAGACCCACTTCGCATGACCGTTAGCTTCACAGCAATTAGCTCCACGGGCTACTTTTACTCTCTACACTCTAAATAGCAAAAAAAAAGTTGTATCCATTAAAAAAATGACTCACTTCTCCTCACATACTCAGCGTAATGTTGAGTCCTCTCCTGTTCGGCGGCCTTGTCCGGACACAGCGTCTGAGGCCGTGCTTCTATCTGGCCGCACGAGCACACGGCTCCTCCATAACAGCTGTGACGCCAACTGTCCGTAAAATGTGCTCTTGCTTTCTCATTTAGGCATATTATCTGTTGATGTTGATCTAATAACTTATAAATGACTGGATATGACATTATGATTGGCACTGAATGGTTTAACGCACCCCCGACTTTCTGTCCCTTACAGCCATTTGGCTACACCTGATTGAGCTGGCCTCCTGCCCACCACAGTGCCAGCACACAACCCTTCCTAAGTACCCGTGTATGTGCCTGAGGAACCGGGTGGAGGGGCACTGGGGCAGGCCGGTCAGCGCTGCCGGGGGTTATGGAGGGCCCTCCCCCCGCCGGGCAGGTGGCAGGCTAAGGCTGACTAATCTGAAGCACGGCCCAGCTGATTCAGCATCGTGTCGGCTGCTGCCGGCTGCCAGGGGCAGGGTCGTTAAAGCTCTAACGAGGGGGCAGCCATTTCCCTGCTGTTACACAGAGCCCCACTGCATCATGGGAAACCACTACTTACAGTTTGGGCTCGGCTGGGACAATAACATATATCACATTACAAGCTGTATCTTGCAAACCCACACACTTTTTATTTCTACATAATCAGTGATGCCGTATATTTTCAGAAAAAAAAACGCAGTTTACCTTCAGTTCGGGCATGTTAACTATAAGTGCCAAGGGGACCTTGACGTCAGGGTCGTTGGTATAGTCCATCGGAACTAAATGGGGGGCCAGTTCATGGTATCTTCCATGTAACCTAAAAAAGACACAAGGCACAAAAAATGGTTCACTTTCCAAGGGTTATACCCCAAATTATCATGTTTTTAACATCTGCAAGTAGCATAAACTCACAAAGCATCAAGCATATGCATTTCACGTCATAGGTAAAGGTAGATCCTTAAGTTGTATTCATGCTTTGTGTGTTTGTTGTATAATTTAAGCACACACACATGCATATATCTGTGTCATGCTGCCTCACACCTCATACCTCACACCTTGGGGGTTTTAATTCCACTCCAGCTCTGCGTGTCCGTGTGTGTGCGTGTCCATGTGCACGTCCATTGTCTGTTTGTGTGTGTGTGTCCGTGTTCGTTGTTCGCGTGCGTGTGCATGTCCGTGTCTGTGTGCATGTCCGTGTGCCGGTTACACATTCCCGTGTGCCGGATACACATTCCACGTGTCCGTGTGCCGGTTACACATTCCCCGTGCCCGTGTGCTAGTTACACATTCCCGTGTGCCGGTTACACATTCACCGCGTCCGTGTGCCGGTTACACATTCCCATGTGCCAGTTACACATTCCCCGTGTCCGTGTGCCGGTTACACATTCCCGTGTGCCGGTTACACATTCACCGCGTCCGTGTGCTGGTTACACATTCCCGTGTGCCGGTTACACATTCACCATGTCCGTGTGCCGGTTACACATTCCCGTGTGCCGGTTACACATTCCCCGTGTCCGTGTGCCGGTTACACATTCCCGTGTGCCGGTTACACATTCACCGTGTCCGTGTGCCGGTTACACATTCCCGTGTGCCGGTTACACATTCACCATGTCCGTGTGCCGGTTACACATTCCCGTGTGCCAGTTACACATTCACCGCGTCCGTGTGCCGGTTACACATTCCCATGTGCCAGTTACACATTCCCCGTGTCCGTGTGCTGGTTACACATTCCCGTGTGCCAGTTACACATTCCCGTGTGCCGGTTACACATTCACCGCGTCCGTGTGCCGGTAACACATTCCCATGTGCCAGTTACACATTCCCCGTGTCCGTGTGCTGGTTACACATTCCCGTGTGCCGGTTACACATTCCCCGTGCCCGTGTGCTAGTTACACATTCCCCATGTCCGTGTGCTAGTTACACATTCCTGTGTGCCAGTTACACATTCACCGTGTCCCGGTTACACATTCCCGTGTGCCAGTTACACATTCCCCATGTCCGTGTGCTGGTTACACTTTCCCCGTGTCGTACGGGTCTCCGTTAGCTACTCTGGTATCAGGTGACTCCTTCTCAGTACCCGTTCACTCCCCTGGCCCCTTAGCATTTCCTGCAGCGAGCGGCTGTGCTCCTCCTGTGCCAATGACCTAAAATGGCTGAAAGGCCTCTGTCCTGCTCTGCATCCATCACCGGAAAGGCAGCTAAACAGCAGCCCCTGGCATAGCTTCAGCTGTTTCCCTTGTCTGACCTGAACGAGGCAAAAATCCAGTATAGCCAAAGAAAAAATATTCATTTACAATCCAGATCACGTCCCATCACTGGGATTTCCTCTGACGCTGAATTTCCAGTTTTATTTGGGCAGTTCAGTGTGTGACCATCATACATGCATTTTCCTAGGGCCATTAAAGACACTAATAATATTAATAATTAGGGAAACTATGTAATCAGTCCAAATGCAAATCTGTGCAAATACATATTACTATGACAATTAAGGTTATACACAATTTTAGTAGTTCCACATTACGGTATTTAACACTTATGTTAAAGAGAACATGTCAAATCACAGTTAATATGTGCACATTATTATTATTGCATTGTAGTGCACTGCAGGACGAGCCTTTCACTGATGCTCCTGGATGTAGAGAAAGACCAGACATCCTCCATTGGTGCGGATGGAGCCGAAAGCGCAGCCCACAGGAGTCTTGGCCTCACGGCAAATCTAATATGCAAATTCATTTGAGCCGGAACCTGTGACGTTTCTCAGCGCCGACGCCGCCCTCCGGTTAACCCCGCGGACGCCAGCACGCCGGCTGGGGCTAATCGCTATCGGAGCCGTGCCGCGGTGCAGCTAGTGGGTGTACGGTGTCGCTCGGCACGGCCTGCTGGCCACACTGTTAGAGGGGGAACGTCCCTGGGGCCCGGTGGCCCGTAAAAATGAAGATCCGGCTGCAGGCGTCTCCTTGACCCGCTGCAGCTAATTTACAGTAATGCGGGTGCCTAACGGCGCTCCACGTGTGGGCATATTTCAGTGACAATAAAGCACCGCGCTGACACCGCAGAGGGAGATAAAAGCCGGCAACAGCCCCACAGTGAAGAGAGAGCCGGGATTCAGGGGTCATTAGAGCCTAATATATGAAACATCTCATTAACTCTCAAATCGTCCAGCGATGAATGTCGCTGTTCCCCTCAAAGGCCGGGCTGGACGCCAGAGGAGCAACTGCAGCCCGACCTGGAAGTTTCACGCGGTACCCAGTATCCTTAGCGACAACAAGGACGGTTATGAATCTCCCTGTTCCCCGAGTCTTACGGCCCTGCGTCATTGTATTTTGTGTGATCTTGGTGCCAAAGTGCATTGTGGTAAATGAGCAAAACAATATTAGAGTCTGGTAATGGGGTTAAGGAGAAGAAGACCAGGCCAGGCTCGACAGCACAGGCACCAGAATCCATTTCAGCACAGCAAAGATCTGAATGATGAGGAAATACTCAAATGTTCAGCAGTTGCAGGACCTGGCGAGACCTGTATGAGGGACATGTGACATTTAAGGAAACATTTGGGACCAAGCGATAAATTATACAAGCAATCATTCTACCTCAGCAGTTTGGACATAAAACAGCCATTTACCCTCATAACCGCTCAGGTAGTTCATCACATGGCAGCTTAATTTAGAAGGTTCTGCAATGAGAGCATCTCGAGCAGGCTGACACACCAAAAGCCAAAGCTAAGCCCTATGCCTACATAAATAAATGCGTCTCATTTATTTACCTAAAGATGTCAGGAAATCCATTTATTTCATTCATTTAGCTCAGTCCCAAACATTCCAGCCACATGGTCCAGGGTGAGGGGATGTTGGGGTGGGTTTGCGGGCCTTGTCCAAATTCCCCCTCCAGATATTTAGCGAAATCATTGGTATATTTTATAAATTCTGTAGTGGGGCGATTGGGTCTGGGTCTGTGGGACTCTTTATGGATCTGACTGGAAATCCGCATTTAGCTAAATCGAGACAGCGCGCGTGTGTCGGACGCTTCGGTACTACAGCGCTCTATCTATAGAATCAGAATCAGGTTTTTTGGCCAAGTGTGCTCACAAACACAGGGGCATCAGTGGCTCTGATGCATACGCAACATACATACCTACACCGGTAAGACATGACAATGGCCAAAACAGCCCGAATACTAAACATTTTAAACATGCATGTGTGGATGATAAATGTGTAAAAGGTGCAGGAGTGCGTGTCAGTGCACGGCCTGCTGGCAGTGCGAGCCGCAGGGAGCACAATGAATCATTTACAATGGTGAGGTACTGCGTTATTATGCGGAGTAACAGGTAAGGGAGCCCGCTGCTCATGGGCTTGTGGGGAGAAACTGGACTTGTTTCTGCTCCTTTTGGGGAATGGTCGTCTGTAGCACCTGCTGGAGGTACAAAGAGGTTGTGCCCGGGGTGTGAGAACACTGTGATGGTTTTCCCTGCTCGGGATAAGTACAGGTCCTGGAGGGTGGGTAGGCTAATGAATGTTACTTTTATACAGCACTTTTCAAGACACCCAAAGCAATTTACAGAACCTACCGTTTTCGAAAGATGCTCAGATCCTTTACAAGCCCAGAGAGTCAGGACCCCAGTTTCACATCTTATCTGAAGGACAGCAGCATTGTTACAGCATAGTGTCTTCATCATTGCACTGGGATCCACACAGAGCACAGGATGGGCTCAACTGTTGGCCACATCAACTCTTTCAGCTGGAAACCAGCTTTCCTAGTTAGTCTCTCATCCAAGTCCTGGCCAGGCCCTAACCTGCTTAGCTTCAGATGGATTACCTGGTCTGAAATGCAGGCGGTATGGATGCTGACATTGATAACACAAACCTGCATATTCGCTGTAGTCCGTTCTCGTTTTCTTTGACTGCCTTAGCTAATGCAGGAAATACATCCTCTGGGCCTGATGGGAATTATGTTGGTCTCCCATATCAGGTCTTGGGAGACTGCAGATCCCAGAAATAACTTTCCACAGCAGAAACTTCTGCCATTAAGAGTGGCGAGAGCAGTGTCGGGGGGGGGGGGGGGGACTCTTAAACAATAATATTAAAATATTTTGATGACACACCACAATTTTCATAC
>JAODKN010000008.1:20804594-20815943 GCA_026774425.1 Petrocephalus zakoni | reverse complement strand
TTGATGACAGCTGTGCATCTGTATATGTTGTTACTTTCCCCCCATTTGATGACAGCTGTGCATCTGTATATGTTGTTGCCTTCCCCCCCCCTTTTGATGGCAGCTATGTTGTGTATATGTAGTTATAGGCAACTGGACCTGGAACGGCCTGCAGCTACAGCACCGTTCACCTGGCCGATGCTACACTGCCCGTCCCTCGAAAGCCTTTCTGCTTCTTCCTGTCACCTGACACTCAAGCTCTGTCTCAGCTTCCTGTGAAGGAAGGATGGCATTCCACAGGTGACACGGCCGCCAGAGGCCGCGTAAACGGAGAGCCCGGGGAACCCGATCACATGTTTGCCTTTGTCTCGGAATGGGAGGTGCCATAGTAGAGAAGCTAGCTGCACCTGGATGGAACAGCCTACACTGCTCGGCACACCAGCGTTCAGGTTACAGGGCAGCCTTACTAATCACAATGATTTATTGCTTTTAAAGCTGCCCCAGTGACCACCAGGCTCAGAGCAGAAATCCGGCCCATGCTATTCGCAGGCAAAGTACTAATTTACTCTCCTTTACCTCTTGTAAATTACTAATTAACCTGCATTATTTAACACATGGAAATCTTAAATCATAAATGTTTTACTTCTTTGGTTAAGAACCTGTAATTGCCAAGAAATACAAATAAATGTCTGTCTAAAATTATTCAAAATGTTCCTGAAAGTATTAAACAAAATGACAAAACAATAAACATGGCAATTCTGAAACTTTGGAAATGAGGAAATGTTTTAGTAATAAACTGTGCAGCAGAACTACCTTCGAGAGTGCCTTAAAGGTCTGGTTCCTAAAGCAGTTTGTCTTGGTGACTCATTCGTACTTCAACCATGCAGTGAGGCAGCTGCAGGTTTTCTGTAGTTTTGTACAGAAAATCCTTGAACTGAAGTAACTCCAATTAAAGTAATTTTAAAGTACAGTCATCTGAAAGTATACCAGAGATATCTGAGGAATTACTTCCATATGTGTCAGCTGCATTCTGAAAAAAAACAGCATCATATCAGTAAATTTGGAGGAATCTCACAGCCCTGACCAGAATATGTGATCAGAAGATGGATGGATGGTGACCTGAGGGTAACATTTAAAGCGCGACCTCATGGAGCTCGGCAGCACGGACTGCCATGGATGCAGGGAAGAGCCACCTTCACCCAGAGTAACCACGGTAACCCTCAGCAAGCTGCACGGTGCATGAAATACCATTAATACTCGCAAAATTAATAAGCAATTCAAACAAAAACAAACAAAAGAATCATACATCTACTTATTATATACCAGTTTTAATAGGAAGAAAAGTACTTTGTGAATTGTCAGAATGCTTTATGAGCAAAGGCAGGTACATTTCCAGGGGCGTTCCGGTTAAAGCTGCCCGTAGGATCACTACGGTAAGAGCTAGGTGCTTGTGAGCTGTTTCCAAGTCAACAGAGCAGCCCTGATTTCATAAATCAGCAATATTTAAAAAATAGATGTACCTCAAAAGTTCTAGAAGAAAGAGATAACGGTCCCTTTAAGATGCAATAAACTATACTGACTGGATTTCGTATCAAAGTATTTAGACAATTGAACCACATCTTTATTAAAATGTGAGCACCAACATTCTGCTGGACATGTTAAATGTGACCCTGAGCAGCACTGGCCACTGGAAGATGCATGTTCAGGTCTTTATATCTATAGCCGCACTGGGGTATGTAACCGAAGAGATATAATCACCTCCAACCCCAAAGAACAACACCCCTGGATGGGTGTGACTTGTTTGTTCGCATTTTTTGTCATTGTTGTTGTTTTGATTCTCATGTATTGCAAGCATTCCTAACAGTATATTTCAATTTTATTTGCCTGCATTTAAAATTCGTGACCCTGGTGAAAGTATCCAAGGCACACCTGGAACCAGTCTTGAATAATTTCACAAATACAGCAACCTGTACTTGTTTATCGTGGCCGCAGTAAGAATATAAGGCACATTATCGTTCCTTATTGTTCCTGTGTCAAAAGCCATTGCGAATGTCACTTCAGAAAGTTGTTTTTCAAAAGTAGCGGGTGTATATTTGTACGTAGTCAAATATGCTGCTTTTTTACACAGCACACTGCATGTAAATCCCATTGATGCGCTCCTACAAAGTGGGGACAGCATGTACCTTCAGCGCTATTTTGCTCCACTGCTTCTATAACCTTCGAACTGGCTGCACACCGTGCAAAAGATATGGAGACACCTGCAATATTTAACAAATCCGTGTATATCGCCTACGTATGGATTAGTTAACCTTTATAATAAATAACGCAATAAATCTAAATCGTCAAACGTTCATTTCAAACGCTCCAAGCAACTCACGATTACATATAAATTTAGCAGACAAAGATGTAATATTGTGCAAACATCCATTTATCTATATATATATATATATATATACACACACACACACACAATATACATATATAGCTGTAGTTTAGTCACTCGGGGCTCTGCCTGCATTTGAGGGACATGACTGCATGCATTCCCACCGTTATTCCTGCTGATGGTAATCAGTTTTAATTTACCGTAAAGCCCAGCATCCTATAAGGACGGAGTGCGCTCAGCTCAACGTACATTCATTCATCAGCCATTTCTAAAAAGCATTAAAGTAATACAAAATAACACATTTCATTGAAACCATTTGTGTAAAACAATCTCCGTTATGATAACGCCGAAAAAAAAAAACAAATTACCGACAGAAACTAGAAAAAACAACATGCCGCGCTCACCTGATAGGCGTCTAGCTGTTCATCAGTAAATATCGTTTGCTTATTACCCATCTTAATCGACTAATTTTCTTCTTATACAGATGCATCACATTGGAAGTTTGCGGAATCTCTTCTATTCTAGGCATTTATGGCATTTATACGGCCTTGTTTGACTGGAGAAAATTAAAACCCCGTATTGAATTGCCGGCTTGTCCGGTGCGCTGGATCAGTTGCTGTCTTTCGGCATCGGTCGGAAACAGATACCGTGTGTCCGTCTGCAGCCCGCACACAATCACGCTAAACCCGGGGGGAAGCGCGCTTCCGCCTACATGCTCGCTTCGAATAAGTATAACCGCTACGAGCGAATGGAGTACCGATATAACGCAGGTAGTTGGCGGAAGGCTGCTTCCGAGCCGCACTTCGGTGCCGAATGCTGTCCGCAGGCGCTACACCCCTTTCCCAGGAGAGACGGAGACTTTAAAGAATGCGTGGCTGACCACACGGCGGCGCTATGGAGCACAGCCAGGGGGCAGAGAGCAGCGCACGGAACATTATACAACGGTTCTCTGTTTACAAGAAATTACATAGATCTACAAGCCAACAGTAATGAAATGGCTTTTACAAACTCCATCATACATTTGCAATACTATGCAATAATGTGGTAAAAGTGTCCTTTCAACATACACTTAATTTGAAGATCTTTACTAGAATATGACAGAAAATATTACGATGTAATTGCCGTGGAAATTACATTAAATATCAAATGTTATTCAAATTTCAGAGCAAAATCTGTATCATGATATGATAAAATAATGTTATGGAATATTTCAGTTATATATAACGTATACTAGGATCATTAATATAAAATGGCATAATTTATAGTTGCAATCAGAACACTTCAAGGTCGCGAGGTCTTCAGTCAGATCTTAGATAATCTACTGTATATTTTTAAAGCTCAAACCTATTACAAAGGACCAATATACCGATATAGCAGACAGAATGGCTGCAGAATTATTCCCATCTACTGTAGCAAAGCCAAGATCGAAATGTTATGTCTAAGATGTTATGCACAAGACCAACAGAGCTGCCTTTTAAAGACAAAGCCAATTCTGACTGCAGAATTTCAGAGAATTTCCCAACACACAGCTTAAGGGGAATTGAGTAATTCTGTCATCTACACTGCAAAGCTTCCAACAAACATATCCAAAATCTACCACAAAACAATGAATGTATTAGTATCTTTATCCCCCCCCCCCCCACAAACCTATACTTTTTAGTTAAAATTCCAGTTTTAAATATCAGTCTTTTTTTCAATGTTTGTTTTTTTACAAACATACCAGGGAAATTCCATACAAAGGTCCATTTGAGGTGACACCCACAATGCTGATATAATGTTATGTATTTATAATGTGTAAACATATACATTTGGTGGATTTGTCTATATTCAGCCAATGAGGTTACATGAGAAGATTTGCAAACTGACACATTTATACTAAGTTTATCCTAAAGGGCACATCCATAATGCTGGACTTTGCCACCAGCTTAATTTCAAATGACCATTTTGGAATTCCTTTTCTGTCTGGAATTGTCCACAACAAGATAAACCTATATCTTATACCTGGAAGGTCAGGCTCATCTCCATTTTCCAGGAAAGCTTGTGAGAGTGGTGTACCTACCGTTTGGCAGAACATAGTAAACTGTGTCAGTCATTAACACTTTATCAGTTGGCTTTTCAGAGAGCTCTTAGCTTGTCACTATGTCGATTTCTGACAATCACTTATTAAGTCCTTTTTATATTTGGGGGAAAAGAAAACATGGCATACAGTTTACCGACATCTACCAGAAGAAGCATTTGCTACTCAAGCACATTTCCTCAAATAATACTTGTTGTTAGCTGTGATTGTGACATCCAATGCAGAAAGCAACCAAGCCTCATGCCCTGTGCTGCTGGACGGAACTCCAGGCAACTCTGAGCAGAATCAGCGCTCCCTTCTGAGGCAGCACAGAGCAAAGACGGGGGCACATTTTAGTTGGGATGCCAGTCCATCTCAGGGCACATACATGCACACACTCTGGGCTATTTAGAGATGCCAATTAGAAAACACACATAACTGGGAGAATGTGCAAACTCCACACACACCAGCGGAATTCAAACCTCCAAACCTGGAGGTGAGACCAGCATGCCAGCGGTCAAAGTAGTATGATTTGAAAAATGAAGTTATGTAATTCCACATTTAGCTTTGCATATTGTTTTGCAAATATGTGTATTTTCTCCTCATGTTTTCATTGATTATCTCCAAAGGACATGCAACTTCTGTAAAGGTTTCTGAATCTCCCTCTGTGGCTAGACATGAAGTGCAGTTCTATCTAGGAGTCTTCATGTGCCTTGCACTACCGCCTTATCGTGATAACAAGCATGCAACTTCCGATGATAAACAGAAATAACTCAGCTGAGCAGCGGAAAGTCGTTTGCAAGTCAGGCCAGCAAGACGCAGCATATTAATGTTTACGATGATTGACTAGTAACAGTGGAACTGCACCTCCTGATACCAAACACCGCTGCCGTTCCAGTTCATGTTTCGTGCCCGAAGAAACCGATCTTGGCTCAGATCGCGCATTTATCTCATAACGTTTAACGGGGGGATTGGCGAAGGTTAACCGGATCGTAAATCAGAGGGTTAAAAGTTCGCCAGTTGCGTATCGACGTGGTATCCTAGATACCGCCGTTGCACCACGTCTTGCCGTGTTTTGCACACCAACGTCGCAAAGCCCCATACTATTAGTATCTCGCTTTCCGGCAAACCTACATGTATCCTTGACGACATGCTAACGAATGCGTCTCAGCGGCGTCGTAAACAATGCGCCCGGTTTCACATTATGGGGATTTGGTAGAGATGCAGTTTAGAATCTAAATCTCGTCTTAAAATAACGATTATTTCATTCAGCTTGTACTAATGGTATCTATTGAAAGCGCATCGTAACCAATGATACGTATATTTCTGTTCTGCAAATGCCTCTACAAGCGCAGAACGCAGAGATCGCCGAGTCTCCGGATTCACCGAGAAGCGCATTAAAATCGACCTGATTTACTACGTTTTCTACTAAGACGGTGGTTAATAGCGATAAGACGTTTAGCAATGAATTCGTAGTTAATTAAATAACCGAAGGGATAAAAACATAATCAAATGAATATTTAAGTATGGATGTCAAGCGAGAGAAGGAGCAGGGTAAGTAGAGGTCGCCGTCAGGACGCCGGGACCGTCTGCCGATGGGGACGACGGCTGATTTATCTGTAGGCGGGGGAGCGGTTCTCTGGGTAACGTGACAGGGGCAGCGTACCTCCATTACATTTCATTACCGCCTATTTACCTTCATTAGTCTTTAAGAAGCACAAAATGAACCGGTTGTGTTTCGCAGAGGAATTTCGTAAGTGATAAAGTGATAAAATGCGTCGGTCGGCATTGCAAATTCCTCCATATGAAATAATTGTTATACAGTACAGTGTTGCATAACAGCTACTGAGGTATAACAGCATATAATTACAACTATTGTATATTAGCGCAGCCTGCAATCTAGTCCCTACACTTAATTGCGGCGGTGCTTTCAGAAAGGAAGACTATATGAATATGTGAATTAACAGTAGTGTTAAGTAGTCTTTAGTGATATAATCACCTAAAACAGAAGGATGATTATTTATTCTCGAATATAAGCATTTAATATGCTATACTGTATTTATACAGCTCAGTAAAAAATTAAGAGACCACTTCTGGCAGAAGGCTTCACTGAGTGGCAGGCTGATACACAGGACAGCAGTACACAGGAAAAGGGTGAAGCAGTGACCAAAAACCAGCCAAGTACAGGGCAGGAACAACTTTCTAATGCCAGAGATGACCATCAACTTATCCGGCAGAGCCTCATAAACTGGAGGATGACCTCAAGTGACCTTCAGCAGGAATGGGAAACATTAAGTGGTGTAAAGTGCACTGCTAGGACAGTTTATAACAGGCTCCTAGAAGCTGGACTGAAGTCCCATAAAGCAAGGAGGAAGCCCTTCATCAATGAGAAGCAGGGAAGGGCCGGGCTGGAGTTTGCAAAAAACATGTATATTTTACACAGGCGCATACCCATAAACTGAGAAATGAATGAAACTGAAATTTTGTATGGACTCTTTATTTCTTTCCAGAGCTGTATATGTAATGATACATGACAAATGATCTACTTTGGAAGTTGTTCCACAGTTTAATAGATGCCTTATGTGCTATTATCCCCCCTGATTTTTGTTACAGTATTACTTTAAAAGATGGCCATGGTAACTATAGCCAGCTTGCTAGGCAAACTCAAATACATAAATCTGTACATTTACACCTGTCTGGATAGGGCATTGGCTTGCAGTTACCTGATATGAACTGAGTATGAGGCAAGAAAAGTGTTTCTGTCTGCAAGAAAATTGACATCACATGTCAATGCTTTTCAGATGCAGAAATTGTGAAAATTACACCCGTATTGCTTAAGTCGAGGACAGGAGAGTTTGATTTGGAATCAATTTTGTTCCTTAAACTTCGAAATTTGGGTAAGATTTTCTTCAAGTGTTTATTGCATGATTGCATCACAACGCCACATACTGTTCATCACATCTGTACTTTAGCAGATAATTATTGCCTGTTTGGTGCATATTGTTTAAATATTACATCCTGTGTTTTTGTTTGCACTGCACATGAAGTTGCTGAATCATTCTTGTTGTGCTAAGGTGTACAATGACAACAATAAAAATTTAACTGAATTGATTGTGGTTTTACATGTGTTCAGCTGTAGTTAAACATGTTATCTGTCACTGCTTATGTTCCCCAGGTATCAGTGATCTGGGATGCATAGGAGAATGCATGAACCTGGAGAGGCTGGACCTTTCAGGAAATAACATTGCAAATTTGGTACCTCTAGCTTCTCTTAGGCGACTTCTAGTACTCAACTTGTCGGTGAATCGGATTGCAAGTATAGGCAAGAGCATTTCATATTGTCATATCAAAAGGACTAATACTGTCTTATATTCAAACTGAAAATTGGGCACATTTACTCTTACAGTGTCTTGTTGCGATATGTAATTTTGCGATTACACACGTGAATGGCCTTAATCAACCTGCAGGCATTTCTGTGAATATAAACCTATGGATTATAATTTGTTATTTGCATAAATATTTAAGATGGAACTTGATATAATTGATAAGAATTCCTTTTGAGAAAACCAGGTTGAGGTTTTCCTTAATTAGATAAATTCAAACAGTTTGCTGAATATTTTTATGTTTTTAGAGATCATGATGTAATGTTTTCAACTCTTCCTCTGCATATCATTTTAGAGGCCATTTGCACTTGTGACAGTCTACAGAGCCTAAATTTGGCTGGAAACCTTATTAGCAGGTAATTGTGATCTATTTATTCCTAAGTATTAATATTACATGTTATTCCCTAATCTTACAATGTTAACAAGTCTCTGGCTGCAAACTTCTCTTGTGAACATGGTCTTTGATGATCTTCTCATATGACCTTTAATTTGCGGCACGCCGCATTTCAGACTCCCGCCTTTCACATCGCCAGCTCTGACAAAGGAGCCTTAAATATTGCATGTTCTTTCCACACTCCTCGGGATAAAGATACCTCCCTGGTTCCTGGGGTATTTTCACAATTTAACATGGAATGTGCTCTATAATTAATGGTTTACATATTTCTAAGAATATCCTTTAATATTTTAATTTGGTTGGTTGGTGGAAGGGCTAATCTCTAAAACTGCTGTTATTCAGAGTCTTTACAAGGTCATGTGTCATTCTGGATAAATATTTGTGACCCACATAATTCTTCATTGGTTCCCATTGTAAGCAAATCACCATTTTTATGTTCTGTGACTTGTGTTCTCAGTGTGGAAAATCTCCAGTGCCTTAAGTCATTAAGAAAACTTGAAAGTATTAAACTGAAGGACAATACCTATGACTACAGCAATCCAGGTGAGTAGTATTAAAGCTCTGTATGCATGTACCAGTGTGGGACAAAACACAGCAAATGCCCACCGCTTAAGTGTCTCTCTCTCTTTTTTAAAGTCTGCAAAAGCTCCTCGTACCGAAGCACACTCCTTGAAATGTTTCCAAATATCAAAGTGCTGGATGGTAAGCATTTTTTTCTGGTGTGCTGGTTTCTAAATAGTAGTGTTCTTGGTTGCTGTCTGGGCAAATTCCAGTTATATATTCATTATAGAATGTGATGGCTGGATGAGGGTTTAAGGTAGGTCTCCTATTTTCTATAGGGGAATCATGGATATGCTTCTAATAGATATGTTTCTAATATAGTCAGGATTTACTATAAAGCAATATGCAAGTGAGGCAAATAGCATTTTACAAACTTACGGCTGTCAAGGAGTTGACAAGGCATAAGTGTGAGCAGTATTGGAACAGGAGCATCTACCAGACAGTGCAAGAACCTAACAAGACTGCTGTTCAAATCAGCAGAAATTAAGAGCATTAAGCGGCATTAAGAGGATTCGGGAAAGGCGGAGTGGTATCATATTGACAGAGGTATTCCCGGGAACAGGCGAGTCTTGTGGTGTTTCCTGAATATACTGTAATTCGTCATTTGTGCAGTTTCTTTGCAGGTTTATAGTTCTGACTGACTGCTTTTTCACAATGGGTCCTTCTGATGTTATTTTTCAGGTGAACGAGTGGTTGGACGGGGCAGCGATTTGTACCAGCTCTGCAAAGACATTGATGAAATAATAAAAGGTATTGAAGGCAATATACAAGCATTACTTATGATACAGGTCATGCATCCTTACTATAAGCTATTCAAATTGGAGTGCGCGTAAAAGCAGAACTGCATCAAAAGAGTGTCTCTCTTCATCAGCTGGTATATATAGAAGTGGACCTCTGCCAGAACTGCCTGATTGCAAGCCATGGATCGAGGATGGATTTCCCGAAATAAAGGCCTCAAACAGTGCAATTATTGAGGAAGCTTATAATCAGTTCAGTGGTAAGTCGATGCAAGTCATACAGCACCGTGAAGACAACATATTACGCCACACAGCGGTGACACGTGAACAGTGTTTCTCTAGAACGGGGTTCATTTTGACCCCGACAAACGTTGTGTGTTTGTGTCCTTTTCCTTCCCTAGACATCCTTCATGAATGCAGACTGCTGAACAACAGGGCAGCTCATGTGATCGGTCAGACTGAGAGGGCTTTGGGCACCAAGAACATGCCCAAAGAGTACACCGTTTGAAAAGGGCAGCTACATCCCATGCAGATCACTGTAACATGCTGCCGAAACCCATCTGGTCATCAGATCACCTCTCCACCTTCAAGAATCACCTCAAGACCTGTCTGTTCCAGGAATTCCTCTACTAGCCCATTGACTCTCTCTGTTCCCTGAATGTTCTTCTGTGCCACTTCTGGTTGCTCCTACTCCAGTACTGCTCACCTGGCCTTTCATTGGAAGCTTGGCCTAGCTGCACTTACCCCTAGTTGACTCCATGACAGCACATATGCTTGTAATGTGCTATTTTCCTCATTTGTATGTCACTTTGGACAAAGCGTCTTGATAAATCTGTAAATAGAAATGCTTCCTATGTTTAACATAGTATTTCTGCTAAAATTGTTACCTTATCCTAGTGACTTGCAGTGTGCTTCTCTACTGAATTGCTGACCTGCTTATGGGATCCAGTGGACTGTTGAAGCTACATAGTTTGATATTCATTACTATTTTCAGTATTTCAATATATGTTTTACACACAAAGTGTAAGAAATGCTGCTACGTGGACAGAACATTTAGTTAAGCATATTTATAATTAATCTACCTGTATGTAAACAAAGCAGTAAAAATTAATATATAGTGCTGCTAATTAGACGACTTACGGCATACCTGTAACACCCTTAAGCTATTTCCAGTATTGAAAATGGTTTTGAAAACTGGTGGCTTTGGTTCTACTGCATAACGCAGCATGTTGCAAATGTACCACAAGGTGGTTCAATATAAGACAATTAAAACTTGCTCTTGGCGAATGATCTGACCAAGCGTCACATTTCTTGGCATGGAAAATATTAATTAAAAGTCGATAGTACTTTTTTGAAGTAGTATCACAAAACATCGCGATACACAATATTTTCTTACATCCCTAGTAGAGGGATCTTAGTTACATGTATACACAATTAGATTAGTGATTTGGAAACATTACAGCACATCATTGTGTTTCTAAATCAGTCAGTTTTATAAGATTCCAGTAAAATCAGAAATTCCAAATATTGTCGTCTTAAATTTTCATATTGAGTGACAGTTTGCCGGAGACTTAATCTGAAACGCTGTTTTAATTCCGTTGTCAACAAAAACAGAAGGACGTAGCTCGAGGAATACATCACTGGAACAAAATGCTCTTGGCATATTAAAGTAAGAGCCGAACCTCTTTGGCAGAGACCCCCAAAATGCCCCCAGAATCATCCCTCCAGCAATGGTGCTTAAACAACCTTGATTGCATTTATTCTGTTTGTGCATTTCATCTAGGGTTGCCACCTTTCATGCAAAAAAATAAAGGACGCCTACCATAGTGGGGACTTGCCACAACCACAATGTACCA